>UYWX01000314.1:0-19062 GCA_900622495.1 Hydatigera taeniaeformis
CTATTTTTGGTTTTAAAAATATCTGAAAAGAAGGCTTTAAAATGGCCTCTCCTTTTAAAGGTAGTAAAAACAGTGTGCAAGCGTTGATGCTGTTTGCTGTGGTGAAGGCCTCAGAGCTGAAAATGACTTCATCATTTTAAGCTGGTCCTGGAAGTGAACAGCTTGTCATGCATGCAGTCTCCGTCAAGTTGGAGGAGAGCTTCAATTATGGTGGCGAAATTGGGTATCGTGAAGGAAGAAAGGAGATAAGAGGGAGTGGGCAGTCAAAAGGGACGCATAGTGTGCATTCGTATAGCTTCGGATACAAATCATCTGGTGCAGTTTCGTGCAAGCAAACAGCAAACTCACGTCGTCTGAAGTGGTCTACATTTTGGGAAGGCAAATCGCATAATTAACAGTTGCATTTACTCAAGCTTGATCTGGGCATCCCGGTGGCGGTAGCGCGATGCTGATGGAACTTGCTTCTGTAGCTGTTGAAAGGTGACAAAGTAACAAGCTGCATCGGTATGCACAGCCTATGAGGATCAAAATCCTCCGTTTCCTCAGAAGTAGTGTAGAGTCTGTTAATTTGAGATTTTGAACTATATCATCTAAATCTCATCGGCAGAATCATACGCGCGTTCATGGATTCATCAAACGCTAGCAAAGAGTCTGTCCCTGTGGTAGACAGTTATTTCTCTTCAGTCTCATTTTCACTAGCAAACCAATTCGAACCATGCAAAGGCATTCTAATAACAAAGAAAAAAAGCTGCTATAAGAGGAGACGGGAGTCAGTACTGATGCTACTTTGTGTCCAACATCAAATAAGGTCCGCGGAGGCTTGAAGCTAAGAAATAATGAGTGGATTGGAGTCTCATTAAGCGCCGGATTTGATAGCTTATGGTCTCACATCATTTGGTATCGGAAAGACATAGTAACAGATTTTGGTCAATAGTGCCATTTTTAAAGCCGTTCTATGCTCTGGATGCAATGTCATCAAGATCAACATGGTCGGTGTTCTTCATATTTTGCGACTTACAGCCTCTCTAGCTATGGACTGCAATTTATCGAGCATTTCTGCTTTTTCATCGGCAGGGAAAATGTTTGGCAAATCGCCCGAGTTAAGGAGCATGGAGATATCCTCCATGAAAGATTCCATTTTGATCTGCCCGTCGGAAAAGAAGAATACAGTGGGTTTGCCAGTGAGTCCTGCCTTCAGCAGCAGACGTTTCATGTCCTCCCGCCAGTCAACCGCAGTATAGTTGCGTGTGATCTCAATGCTGAAGTACTCGTAGTCGGCCATGTGTGTGGCGAGGCGGGCAGCGCTGTTCCGCCCACTGCCACCCACTCCTAGAAAAGAGTTGGCAAATTACCACTTGAGAGTTCTTTCTCTTGGGTTAGTGAAAGCACTCTCTTCCTCAAGTCCAACTTAGCAACAATGGAACATTCAAACCATCATTAACTTAAATTAGTAGTCAACAAAATTTCATATGTTACTAACAGTGGATTGTGAGTAGTAAGACCGACCTATGTTGTTCGGTCCTGATCCCTACTTTGCTGAAAAGAAGCTTAGCCTCTTCGTTTTCACTGAGATATGATAGTTCATACGAGACACTAGAAGGGAAATCTTCAGAAAACTAGCGAAGTCACTCACCAACAAGAAGACAATGCCCCGCATCCTGTTTTAGCACACGAGCCACCCGGCTGACGTGCTCCATAGCGAACTGAAAGAGCACAAGGTTCATGGGGGTTTTTGTCACCGAATTATAGTCGTCGAGGAAATATTGCATTCGATGTTTCAATTCATCCATGCTCGTCACCTCGTCGTAGAACTGATCATCAGTCATGTAGTCCCCGAACATCAGGGAGCGCAAATCCTCATCGGTTACTTTACCATCAGACGACTTCAAGTAGCCCAAAAGATTGTCTATTGTGACCTTGAAGACGGAATTGAGAGTCTCCTTGACTATTTCAAACCATTTTTCGCGATCGGATTCCAATGTTAGGCGATCATAGAATACACGGTATACCTAGAAGAGAAGTGTGACACGTTTACCGTTTCCCGTCGACTATGTCGGGAGTTTTTGTTTCATGTCTCAGTTGTAAATGCTTCAAGGGTTATCTAACAATTTCGTTAAACAGATTGGTGAGACATTCTTTGCGATTATTTGTAATTTTGATAAATATGGCTGCTATATGGGATCGTCGACATCTACCTAACATCACTTAGATGAGAGAGTATGTAGTTACTTGTTTCTTCCCTTCCAAAAGTGGCACACCTCTGCTCAAAATAACCAACTCAGCTCATGGATCAAAAGGCGCATAAGTCGGTTATCTTCAACGGCTTTGCTAAGAAAATGTGCTGCTCCAGAACTCATGTGTGTCAAGTAAGTCTTTGATCTTTTATGCTACCACAAAGTTAAGCGAGACGTAAACACGAATCCTGAATTTAAAAGCAGTAGAAACTTAGCCAGCGATCACTCACTTCGTGGACCCAGAGGCGCATAAACTTATTCCCCTCCTTCATACAGGATGGGGGAACCAGGAGAACACCACGGATGACTCGGGCAAAGTCGCGCAAGTTGAAGACGTAATGGGACTTAGCTGGAGTGGGTAAGAACACAGCAATTGCGCGTTTGTACGTCTCCAGCGTGGCTTGGACCATAATCTACAAAGTGATAAGTTAAGTGGTTGAATTTTCAAAGCCTGGTGCTTCTCATTTTAGCAAAAGATGAGACTAAAACCAAGTATAGCACTTTTTGGTTCCACGGAAGAACTTAATAGGAGCTGCTTACCTTGGAAAGTCGACTGAATTGAGAATCGTATCCGCGTGCAAAGTGCTTGTCCACAATGATGGAGAAGATGCGACTCATTGTCGCATCGTTGAACTCATTCACCCCCAGAACGTTCAAGTGACGTGTGAAGCGCGAGGTAATGTCGTTCCTTCCTCCACCCGGTGGACCCATAGCAGCAAGGAAAAGCTCAAAAGAAGGCAGTAAGTTGTTTTGAGAAATGTGAAAAGAAACTCCCAAGCAAAGGCAGAATCAATGTTTATTATTTCATGCGCTGCTTTATATTGTTGAATTAAATAGTGGAAAGTCTTTTCGGTGGTTAATTTTACACCATACAGTTGTATGCCTCCTCACCTTGTAAGGCGGAGAAAAACAAGTCATGAGTGTTGAAACTATCATATTTTTGGTGAGCACAAATGATTGTCCCAAGGCTATTAGAAGGACAGCTCAGATGAGTTGTACCCTCACTAAGAGTGCAGGTTCTGTTCATGCGTTCCCCATATTACTGAAGTTCCTGCTTTTACAGGACAAACGAAGCACCATGAAGCTTCCGTCGGTATAATCTGGGACTGCGGCAACCCTACTGAGCTTGTACCACTGACTGCGTAGACAATGTTTTCTCCAGGACTTACCACATCCACAAGAAACTGTTTGTTATTGTTCTTTAGGTCGTACCAGTGTCCGTGATCGAGCCACATCCTGAGAAGTTCAATAGGTGGTTGGGCACCATAGACTTCCTTAGCGGGCATGTTGAGATCATCCACAAAGACAACACATTGTTTGCCCGGCGGTGGGCCATAGACTCCACGTCGCCGACGATCCAGCCGTGACATAATGATGTCCTGAGTTAAATTTGCCGAGGTGCGCGCTGAGAAGTTAAGTGTGTTTGGAATGTAAACCTCTTTGGGGAGATTCACCAAGTGCTGATTCACCAGCACTGACTTTCCGGTACCTGTGCATAAACAAAAAAGGCACCACCTTCAAACCAAAGGCCGTAGTTAAAGAAGAAGGATTTGACGACTTGAGCATTACTAATAAATATCCACATCTTTCAAAAAATGCGACCATCTTTCCAAATTGGCAATCACGTCATTATTGCTGTTAAAAAGGTGTGAGCTGCCACCATAACTAATTACCGGTATAACCAACAACCAGCATAGGAACGCGGTGAGACAAGTAGATGTCTAGAAAGTAAGACATCCGGACAGTCTCCGTAGTGGGCACGATCATGTCCTGCGGTAGCTCGTCACGCCCCAACTCTGGTGTGGCGAGACGTGCAGCCCACTCAACCCAGCTGCCTGTGGACTTGCGTTCAAAGAAGAAGTCATAG
Organism: Hydatigera taeniaeformis; assembly: GCA_900622495.1. NCBI lineage: Eukaryota > Metazoa > Platyhelminthes > Cestoda > Cyclophyllidea > Taeniidae > Hydatigera > Hydatigera taeniaeformis. The sequence goes on from UYWX01000314.1 coordinate 4,102, forward strand.
ACGGTCAGACGGTCGGGTAGAGCATTTCCTTTTCCCACCACCTTCAACGTGGCTGGACGTTCGTGGTCGGCGCTGGAACCGCCAAGGAGATCACGGAGCATCACATCAAACCGTGCGCGATCATTCAATGAGAGTGCGGAACCGAGGCTCCACACAAGACTAAAGACAAAGAGGCCCTGCAGCCAAAGGGTGATAGTCTGCTCTGTCAAACCGTAGGTCCCTTGACCAGTCTGGTCGGCTTCTTCGTCTGAGTGAAACAAAATAATTAAGGTCTAGAACATTTGACCAAGACTCAAGTCAACATGCTACATTCTACTTTGGGGAGCAGGGGCAACTGCCAACTAACACTTATCTGGGCTTCTGAATGCCGAATTAGCCATGTTTATAAAGGCAAAATTCATAACTGTTTTTTGTATCCGGCAATGCTGAACTTGTAAGTGATGGGATTTCTAAATCACAAGTGTGACTTACCTTCGTTGCCAGCGCCCCCAGTTCCCAGCTCTCTCATTGGATCCAGGTGTGCATCAAAGAGCGTAATAAGCTGTTTCACTGCATGTAGCTGCGAAATTGGCAACAGTTGGGTGCAATTGTTGGTAATAAACTCCAAACAGGGATCCACCAACCACTCAAAGAGGTCTCGCAACAACGCCCTGTGTTCCTCATTTAACACTGGGGGCAGTCCATGGGCTATGTATGAGTTCATCATTGGCCTCCAGCCCAATTGCAAGGGTTCCATGAAGATCATACCACACCGCGACACTGTGGCTGGACTCGCCTGTTCCAAATCTTCTGGCTCGAAAATCATATTCATGCGTTTGGACATGGCAATTATCTCGCCAGACATGAGGCATAGTTTCTTGTTGTCATCTAGTACGGTATTCATGTTTTCTATCCACACTGCATCCACTGGACCGTCAAAAATCACCCACCTGCGATGGTCATCTTGTGCTAGGGCGTATCTTCGATACAGCACCGGCAACACACCGTCCGACCACTCATGAGACACCGCATCAAACTGACCGTACAACTGCCCCATTGTGATTGACTTTGGATTAATTATCCCAAAATGCACTTCACTTTCATCTCCCATGCCGCCTGTCTCCCCAAGTTGGGTCAACGCGTCTGCAAGGCTTTGGTAAGCCTGCGTCTTCCCTCCTAATGGAGCCCCAACAATCATGAGACCATGCCGAACGAGAATCATCTCATAGATTTGCAGAATCTTCTCCTTGTACCAGGGGACGGGTTGCAAGTGTCGTGTGGCTAAAGCTTCCTCCACTGCCTCCATAAAGGCGGAATAGTCAGTTTCGGCTAGATGAACACCAGGGAAGAGATCAGAGATTATGCCCTCGAAGAGAGGAATGTCTTGAGCCAGAAACTTCGGCAGATTCACATCAATAATAGCTTTAAGAACAAGCTGACTTTCCTCTGCGCCATCAGAGCAGCTTTGTCGCAAATTGCCAGCCGCGGTAAGCACCGACTTGACTGCACGCATGCCGTAATCGTAGTGATGCTGAGAGGAGAGCTGCTCACTGCACAACTTGTAAGTCGCCACAATCTTGCTCGAGAGGCTACGATAGTAAAAAAAACAGCGATCCTCTTATGCCTTTACCTGTTTTATTCGGTCGGTGTTACCAAAACATTTCTCATAGCAATGATGCTGTCCGTAGGTTGAACATGTCGTAATCATGCATAAGTAAGCATGACATTCGGATTACAAAGATCATTTGGACCTAAAGAGCTTTTCAGATAAACCAACGAGCAGAAGTGGCTTTATTGAGGCTTATCAAGCTATTGAATGTTATTTAGGCCCAAAAAATGAGATTCAAGCCAAATCGCCATCATGCTTTGCCACACAAGCATTCCATTCAACTGCCAATCAAAATCTCTCTCAACATGGTACTTGAGAATGGTATATTTAGAAAATTAAAGAATTTAGATCGGGTCTTTGCAAAGGAGAAATGACAAAGACTTACGATTTTGCCTCCACAAAGCCCATTGAGTAGAGAGAAATCTCGCCAATGAGGGCGTAATCAGGCACCATCATGGCCACAGATCTGAAGAGGACCTATAAATGGCAATCACATCAATTCATCAACAGCAAATAGCATTCAAACTCAGTTAGATGGTGGTGAGAAAGAGTATATGAGGCCTAAAGATCCAATAACCTTCAAATTGTCAGGCAGCTCCTGACGACCCGCGTAGCCAGGGTTCATGGTGATGAAAATGGTGCAAGTGGGATCCAATTGCAGTTCAGTTCCCTCGAAAACGAAACGTTCCAGGCCCTGAGCAATAGCAATCTGAATGGAGTGGATTTGTTGCGCCACCACGGAAAGTACCTCCAACTCTATGCGGTTGAACTCGTCAAAACACGCCCAAGCACCTGATTGGGCGAGACCCTTGAAAAATTTCCCCATCGCCTTGTAGTCCAGACCATCTGAGCAATTGAAAACGACGCATTGTTTTGCCACTGCCTTGGCTAAATCCTTTAAAGAAAGCCAACCTATTATTGCCGATTCCTGCCATAATGGGGTTATTGTACAAGTTAAATTACTCTCCATAAACTACTGCCATTTTTGTGTTTAGCACTTCGATTAAAAGTGCCGCGCGTCCATAGAAAATTTTGGAAGTCTTTTTAAATCTAGACGAATATAGCAGCAAAAGAGCCCTGAGAAAATGTGCCCAGTGAAGTTTCCCTCCAAGAGATTGAGGCGGAGGGTACTGCGCGAGGCAGCTGTACAGATGGCATCCGTTAGTGTTATGTATAAAGAAAAATGCTTCCGTCATTAAAATGCCTCCTTTTTGTGACAAATCTAGTAGATGACTAGCACATAACCATGCGGAAACACTTCACAAACCATACAAGTACTTTTATAAGGCAATAACTGCTGGGTCATGCACCTTGGAAGTTTCTGTTTTTCCGGTGCCTGCTGGCCCCTCGGGTGCTCCGCCCAGATTCAATTGAATGGCGCCCATGAGAGTTCGATAGCAGCGGTCCGTAAGCGGTGTTATGACCAGACGCGGTGTGTTTCCGAGGTATTCACAACTTAAATTACCAAAGCAGGTCATTTTAGAAGTCCGCCTTAAGTCATGCATTGCTGTAACCCAAATACCATGTCACTTTTTTTAGCATAGGTAAGATGCTAACTCGAACCAGTTTGTCGAAATGAGGGCAATAAGATGTTTTACTACTTAAAGTATGCCATAAACAGGATATCTGTGGAATTTTCATTTCATTTCATTTTTATTTTTTCATGGCATTGGGGTTTATTCTACCTGTGTATGGCAAATGTTGGCAAAACAGCCTTTTGGTGAGCTATGGAAGGCGGCCATGCGCCACCGAAGGTAATCTTACCTCGTTTTAGAACACAATTGAGAGCTTGCCAGGCTCATGATCTCGGAAAGGAATCAGTCCCTAGCACTTAAAGAGCCTCATGAAAAGACTCACGCGTAGGTGATTTGCGCAGTGATGAGTTGGACGTAGATGGCGTGGTTCTCCTTGGCGGAGTAGTAGTAGCGAAGCTGGCTTAACCATTCAAAGGCAGTGATGGAGTTGGTCTCCGCCGCTACCAGTTGCGCAACCACGTCTCGAGCTTAGCAAAAAAATGTGGTAACATTGAATCGCAATGAAAGTTATTATAATCATATTAAAGGCGACATGTGCCGTCATTAAACATCATTTCGGTAGGTTCCAGAGCAATGAAGCCTGTTTAGCACGTGACTAGGAGTTGAAGCATCTTAAACGATAAAATTCAGCCATGGTTTGAGTGTTGATGAGAAAAAAATCAACCTGCACAGAGCAGTCCGACTGGATGACAACTCCTTTCAGAGTATACATTTTTAAAACAAATAGGCACTATAAAGGGAATCCGAAGCCTCGCATTTAGTCCCACCATACTAATTATCCACATCCACTGTGTCTCACTAGTGAGTATATCACACACAGACTTCTTCCTTGACATTCTAATCCCATAGTTGATAAATAGATCCATGCTGCTGAATACCCCTAAACGGTATAAACGCGCGCACTGTTTTTGGCCCACTTCGCAAACCAGGGTGGGCAGCTCATCCAAAGGGCATGAGTTGCATAAACATTCACTTTTGAGAATCTCCGGTACATCTTAGCTGGAGAATCTCCCAGCCATTATCATAGCTGAGGCTAATTTTGGCCTTCGACTACTTCGATATTTTTATGTTCAATTTAACAGGGTTAGTTGAGATTGCAGTTGATTCCTTGCAATCATTAAGATTAAAGAAGGCCGCTGGAGGCGTTTTATTTACTAAAACCATCACCCAGATAACCTTCAGTATCTTTCTAATGGAATAGGCATTAAAAAAGTAGAGATAAAGCACTTGACCTTAGTCACGCCCACCTCACCTTGGTGGCCATCCTGGCTACCTCACGTGCAGTCGCGTGATCATAGCTGAGGAATAATAATGGATAATAAGCTCTGCAGGAAGAGGTTATGCAGAATCTTGTTCTACGTTGACTTTTAGCAATAAAGATGTACATTCACTTCCAGAGCTTAAGGTAGTTAAGACCACAGCAACAGCTATCCAAATTTACTACTACCATCGACCACAAAATTTCCTTCTCGTTTAATGCATCGCTACTTAGGCAAGTTCGAAATCTTTCGCCTGCACATCTCATTTAAGTTAGTTGACCAAGTTGTATAAACACGTTTAACGTATTTTGCTGATTGCATCTAACTGAAGTAGAGCTCTGTAATTTTTTGAGTACTTTGTCTGACCTACCATGCACATCGAGAACGATGAGAGCTTCCAAAGTGAGACGCTCTCCACTTGTAAGTTGTCCCCTCACCAAAGTCACAATATCCTCAATCTGTTTATCACACTTCAACTTCTCTGGTACCAGCTTCTGATCCGAGATGGCCTTTTGAACATTGCTAGTCCAGTGAACCATGGAGCCGCATAAAACAACCTATGAGGGAATACGAAACTTCTGATTGGTCCTCTAAACCCATCTTTGATTGGATGAGCGACTTACTTGGCCCGGCCAATCAAGAACCCATTTTTCTCGCACTGTCAATAGGTAAGCCTCAATGCTGTCTGCGATGACTTTGCGGATACTTTGAACCATCATCTCCTCAACTTGCAGGAGCCACTTCTCCACCATACCCTATCAAGAAACATCGTTTCACATCCTTAACTATTCAATCTTGGAATCAATCGAAACGTTAATAAGATATTCTGTAGCATGTTATTTTCACCTAATTGGTGTAGAACTTACGATGAATGTGATGAATTTCTGGAAGAAGTGGGTAGAAATCTTGCACATTCAATGAAAAATTTTAGTATTATTGCCATGGTGAGGGCTTACTTGTCTGAGGTGAGTGAAGAGAAATTGGTTAAAGCAGCAACATCTGCAGCGTTTCGGCATTATTATATATAAAATTTTACTTATATTTCAGGTGATATTTTTGTCCATTTTTGATACTTTAATTGTTTTATGCAAATGTTTTGCATTCATTGGGTCATTTTATATTTCAAAGTGGGATGTCATCAAAGCACTCGGGAGGCCAAATGACTATCGGCAGAATTTCTTTAGTCTAGCAGCAATATTTTAGCCGCACACGACGCCAATGATTTTCTGTGATGATATACATAAAGCTAAAACCTCCAATTAAAAATAAGATTATTCACATCTTTGTGCTATGCGGAAAACCCTTTGACAAGGAAAAAATTATGCAAGAAGAAAGCAAAAGCTCCTAGAAAACGGTTTTTCGCTCTCTTGTAAACCTCCAAATGATTGCCTTGAATTAAGAACTTCAATGTAACGCCTAGTTGTGCAATCACTGAACAGTTTAGCAGTGCATCCCCCATGCTCAGATGGCTTTTTGCTTCCTGGTATTTTAATCCTTGTGTCAAAGAATAGAAACGAATGGTGTGACACTGACATGGGATTTTGTTCAATCAGACTGCTAACTTCAATTGTGTTGCCCTAGCAACACCTGCAGTCAAGTCAAAAACAACTATTGAGGAGAATGGCTGCACATGTGCCCTCACCTTCGCCTTGGCAGGGTAGATTTTCGTGACAAACGGCACCATTTCGCCCTCAGCCGACATCATGCCGATGATTTCTTGTTGATCGGTGAAGTTAAGTGCGCTTATACCTTCAAAGCACTTCTTTAAGTGCGGCTGCACACGGAGGGGGTCCTTGGTCTCCGAGAGTATTTCCAGTAGCTCGTCATTAGACAGGAAGAAGAACCTGAAATGTGTATTTAGTGCAGCTGATGAAACAAGAGAAAACGTGGGTTGATCGATTTCATCGTGCTCGAAATGTCTAGTTTTATATGGCAGTGTGTTTGCGGGGAAGGAAATTGTACCACAGACTTAAGGAAACAGTTATGTTACCTGCATTTTTCTAAGCATACCTAGAAGGCGATTCATTTCACCGAACTACAAATAACGACACGCTTTACTGATGGAGAGGAACGCAGTACACTGATCTGCCAAAAGGAAGACTCGATCCACGAAAAGGCTTATGTGGACCGTTTTGATATAACTTACTTTACTAGTTCTTTCAATACCGAAAGGTACGGCGAGACTTTTATTGGAGGACTGTGAATCGTCTATGGGAAGGCAGACTTGCGTTGTTTACGCGAAAGTGAAAACGATTATTTAAATCCCTACGTCCAAACAACTAGGTTCTGCTATCCGAAATGTAGTCTCTATCATTCGATTTCTGCACCAACCGTAAATTCCTGCTCTTGCTACGCATTCCGTTGGCTCACCGAGGAAAGAAGAGTCGTTTCTTCTCCAGGTAGTCGTTGAGGCCCTTCTGGATCTCCTCTAGCAGGTAATTTCCATCTGTGAGTCGGCGTAGCATGTCCCTCTGGTCAGTAGCTACAAGGCATGAGGAATTCTTTGCTGCCTCTGCCATTATCTCGCGCCAGAGCACATCCACCACGCCAAATTTGCGACCCTCTTCCGGCATTTGTGCCAGAATATCCTCAGATGAGAATATAGGCTCCAGGTATAGCCATGTTGCTTGTACCTTTATCATACGAAAGTGCGATTTTCAACTTTTCTTTGTTTAAACAAGTAAGCAGGTGGTATTTGACCATTTAAAATGCCCTTCAAAGAGATTACCTTAAGCCAGACGTCGATGATCTCGTTCATTGTCACTAGTTTGTTCTCCCACTCCCTCATCTCTTCCTCGAAGGGTTTGATGTAGGGGGAATTGCGCATTGTCTGTGCCTTAATCACGTGGTCGTCCAACAGCACCTGAATGTCGTCGACTGCCGAGAGAATGCACACGCCCTACGAGAACGCAAAATGCAGTAGAGATCACATCTCCCTGGCATTTCTAGGGAGTCGGTTTCATAAGTCGTCTAGGCGCTTGTGAAAAAAGGTAAAACTGAGAAAACTGGAGACTGAATTGAAACATTTGGTGGACGCATCTTCTTTCCAACAAAGGAGGCACTATTGAATAGCGGTAATGTCGAGGATTTCCCAATCTATCAGCTTAGTTGCCTTCTGAGTGTGCGAAAAGGCAGGGAAACGCGAGCGGTCGAAACTCACAGTGTCGCGGTACGGCAGCAGTTCGAATCGCATGGCCGCCCAATCGGACTTCATTTTATGCAACGCCGTCTCTAACTTGTGCTCCTTTGCTGCAGCTGCTGCAATCTCCTCCAGACGGGGCAGGAATTCCTCCAGTCCAAGGTCAATGAGGTTGTACAGTGGCGTCTCCGGTGTTGGTAGTACCTCGAAACCTATCACTTCCGACATGCGCTCCCAGTGACGTTGTTGGATGCCTGGATTACACACCACCTGCATTGTCGGCAGGTATTCCATAAACTTCTCTATTTTTGCCTATCAATGGAAAGTGAAAATCAAGAGTGACAATGGGTATTTTTTGAACTTTGCGAAGGGAACGGAGGCAGCAATGTTTTTTGCGATCAAACCACCAGGAATATCAGCTCATTGACAGCGTACCATCCCACTCCGCACTTACCCTCAATTTCTGCGCCACTTTCAGAGAAGCAGGTTGGTCAATAAGGATTTTGTTCAGCCTATGGATGGTTTTGTACATGTCTGCTGTCTCTGTCTCCACCGCTGTAGCATCTACTTTCCAGTAGGGTGAAGATAACCAGGTCTTGCTCTTCTCCTCAAAGTCATGTGCCGTTCGCCACAACTTCTCATAGGGCTCCATCGCCTTCCGCATTTCAACAATCTGTATGAACTCACTCTCTTCAAACTGTAGTAGCTTCTCCTCTCTTTAAAAACACAGAAAAGCTTCAAGTTATCACCATTGCTGACGGTTCAGGGTCTGTTTTTTGCACTGTGTTCTGTCTTACCTAGTGATAGCCTCGGCCTCATCGTTGAATTCACTTACAAGGGCCGCAAAGCTATCAAGCGTGGCGTTAGCTTTCTTGATCTCATCCTGGGAGAGAGTCTCCCTCTTCTGCATAATCTGTACGTAGTCAGCAGAACCGGCGACGCGTTTCTCCAACGCGAGGATGCGAGCACGCAGGGCATCCTCAGCGGCGTCTTGGAGGCCAGCTAGACGGGAGTTCGCCACGCTGAATATCTGCTTGATGTAGTGGGGCCAGTAGAAAAGGTTGGAGTTCATTCGAATATCATCTTCTAGTAAAAGAGAGTTGAATTTGTCTGTAACTAGGGTGTAAGGCAATAGATGCAGCTTATGCACTCATCTCAAGAGACTTTCGGATCCTTTGGTAGCCCCTAACCATTTAAGTACTAAAACAAAACAACATATGCTTTTAATTAAAATTAAAAAAAAAACTAAAAGGGAGGTCAGCCCACCCGACATGAAGGTGTAGTCAAGAAGGAAACTGAGATGTTCTGCTGATTCCGCTACTTCGGCTTGCAACCGAAAGACCGTCTTATTTTGAGTATCCTTGAGGTATTCCTGAAGGTCCACCAGAGCCTGTGTGTCCGCGGGCTCCTCGCTCAGTTTGTTCGTGATGGCCTCATAACGACGGCAGATGCTGCAAGACGCAAGGCATGCCCAAATACTGCCCGCCTGAATCCAATCGAAATAACTGGGAGGCTTAAGATTCCACAATACGGTAAGTGCTTGCAGATCAAACAATTATAACGATGCAATAGCCACAAGGTTTCATTCAAGTCTTTTTATGTGCTTAAGCAATCCATCAAAGTGGATTTGTGTTCAGGGCCTGACAATAACAGGCGATTGTATTTTATTTACAACCGAAAATTCTGCTCCCTTATTTATGCATTTTTATTAAATACTTTGTTGCAGAAAAAACCATGTTATTGAATATGAGGTTAGTTTTAAGACATTTTTATAGGGCCTGTGGATGCTACTTATATAGGTTTTGCTAGAAGAAGTAGATGTTTGCCACCTTACAGAGCACAATACTTGATCAGGAAATGATTACGCATAGTTTTTTTCTAACTGAAATTGTGTGAAACCTAAAACGCTTCCATTTATTATCCGTAGGTCTCCATCTGAGCATTCAAAGGGCACAAAATAGACTTGTCGCCTATTTTTGGCCTTGTCTTGTTCAAAAGTTCTGTTGATTTGGCAAAAGTAATTGCTTGGCTGGACCACAGCAGATCAGATGAGGAGACTCAAACCGTAACCAACCGAGATGCTCAATTCGAATAAATTTGAGGAACGAACGAACCTACTTTGGTCGTTTGTACTCAAAGATGTTCTCTTTTAGCAAAAGACAGACAAGTGAAAAACGGACCATATGTGGCCTCTCCTCAAATGAAGCACAAAGCAATGCCTGAAAACTAATGAAGCAGCCCAAGCATTGGGCGTTCCAGCTTCTAGCGCCCTATTATTTGATCCTATGAAGACCCTCGACGAGGACCAACCCCAGATATCACTTAGACTAAGCTCATTTCGGTGCCGAAAAGACTACTCCTGCATCTGTTGGTGCTGGGCGCTCCACATCCGGGAAACGTAATTTCAGGTTGACCACTTGTTGAACCACCATAATCACGCCATTGGACCTTTCTTTCTACCGGTCCCTGACACAATTTCTAAATCGCCTAGTTGTGCCTACAACCTGCAGAGAAAATTTGACTACGGTGCGATTGTATGACCAAAAAAACCCATAGCTGAGACTTTTCCACGAAGGATGGATTAGCCAGCACCTGCATGCAGCGGTTGCGCTGTCAATCACCCAATTTCATCAACAGAACCGATTTTACTTGAACGAAAACCAGGTCCTTGTTTCTTACTAATTCATCACTAAGGCGGTTATCAGTATCACTGAAGAAGACTCCACTTCCTCTCGCCCTAACCGATGTACAATGCCAATAGCATTTACTTAGTAAAACTCACTTGTCAGTGATGTGACACTTTGTGGAGATGCGCTTACCTCCGATTGATCTCTCTCGCCTCATCCAACTCAAAGTTGGAGAGGATGTCACGTAATTTTCGAGCTCTTCCTGCCAAGTTCAGATTGACTCCTTTGCAGTCGAGGCAGAAGAGTTGTAGCGGAACGGTGAAACGCATCCCCAGGATTTCCATCTGCAACTCCCTATAGGCATCCAGTTGCTGACAAAATGCATTGAAATGTCATTGAAATGGGCTCAGGCAGCCTTGCTTCGTCATGGGTGCAAACTTGTGCTTCACAATTAATTACAATGCTCAACCCTCCTCTTTTAGTTGTCATTGTTTCTCATGAAGCACTGCCTTTACGCCCTGTTGATCCGGCCACCCAAAGTCGTATCTACATATCGTAATTTTTGTTGTTCCTCACAACTGGTTTCCTTTCTACCAGTCTACTAAATTGTTTAGTACTAGTTTTAATGTTGTTTTGCTAAGCTCATCTGGCCTACCTTCTTAACCTGACTCAAGTTCTCGGCGAGCTGATCTTCCAGAGGATCTCCTTCTTGCAACAGTCCCTTTTTCTAGGCGCAAAAAAAATGTTAACAACACTAGTTTTTATTGCTAGGTCACATTCCTACAGCTTACAAGTCGATGAAATAAATTTCTAACTCAAAACCCGATTTGTTTTAACAAGTGACGACGTGAGACCTATTTGGTAAAACGCCATTACGGCTGTGTAAGCACTCGCATTTATGAGTGTACGGCCTGACTGAAAGAGGAGTCCATTTTTTGCACACGCGGAACTTCTATCCGATCTCCGTCGTCTCACTAGTCAACTATTTTCAACTGTGCTGTCACTCCATTCTTCGTAAGTTGTACCTCTGTTTTGTGGCAATAGTCAGCGGATAATTCTGATCGCTTTCTACATCTCCTTCACGTTAATGAACGGCATGCCTGCTACGTAGTCAGGGAGCAATTGGGAAGCTGCGTTGATGCTGAGTAGCTTTATGAGACATTAGTTACTACCACCCACCTTTTTTCACCGGCAAAAAATGACAGTGTAACTTTGACCTACCTTCTTAGCCATTAGGAGATTATGTCTCTCCTTCATGAAGGTGCGCAACTCCATTTCGGCCTTGTTGTTGAGCAGGTTGCCATACGGACGATAATAGTCGAGGTATTGTCGAGGGCCGGTGGAGTTGAGGCGAAAGACGTGGAGCGATCGGTCAGTGCACTTGGACACGAGGTCCTCTTGATAGTTCACACTGCGAATGTAGATGGGCTGGTTCACCATGGAGGGAAAAAGCTCCGTTTCAACCTGTGATGAAGAGCAGAATACTCTCAACCAACTGATGCATTTAGTCACACCCAAACAATCCTTGATCACTAAAAGGTAGAGGTCATTCATTTCCTCCTCTAAGTATAAACCGAAAGACTGCGCAAGAGAACTCTGCAGCCACCCCTCTGGAATGAAGTTCAAGTTTTTCCTCAGAGAGACTGTGAACTCAAATCTCGTCCACTGAGCTCAACAAGACCTCTTGAAGGCTGAAAAGCGAGGCAAAATGCTGGAACAAGTAGCTCATTGATAGACTGGCGTGCATTTATGCTCTACGTCGCTTCAAATGCATCACAAACAAAAGGCAGAGAGAATGTTGACCAACCCTTGGTAGATTAGTAGCCGCGTTAGTGATAGTCTGAAAGCACTTGATCAAATGCTCTCGAATCTCCCTCAAACTTGGCGAATAGACAACTTTGGGATCTGAAGCCTTCAGTTTGATTAACAGCACCGGTTTCTTCACAAAGTTCATCTCCTCATATTCATTTTTGAACGCGTTGGACGACTTGAGTGATGGAGGAACAAGGCGACTTTGAGATGTTTCTCAGGAGAAGATGGTAACGGGCAATGAGGTGTTAGCAGCTAACCTTGTACTCTTCAATGAACTCTGTGAACAGGTGAACGGAGGCCTCTACAATGCTTCTTAACTGGTTAGACATGAGAGCCTCGATGCTGGCGAAGAAAACACGAGTCTGCTTGAGAGGCGAATTTCGACTCTCGGGAAGGAGGTGGGCCCAGTGATGCCGCAATTCTACAAACTTATTCGCACAATCTGGAATCCATCTGGAAGGAGTGTTTGTGTAAATAAAAGTCCTGCCAAATCGCTCCTAAGCTACTTACACCAACTCAACCAACTCCAAGATAGCATTCGTCTCTCGCCTATGCAAGTAACAACAACTCACCGTTTCCGGAGGATATCCCGAGTAGCAAAGCACTGTTGATTAATAAGATTTTCAAAATCTGCCGGTAACATGGGCCCTCCTACCTTCCTTATCGCTTCAATGTCCACAAATCGCAAATCCGCGTACCTCAAAGTAAAGCAGGAGAACACAGTTGTGAAATGTAACAGTTACATTACGTGCCCGCCTACGTGTTTCTGCAATCATGGAGCCTCACTTGCTGTACCAGAGGTCATTCAGAGCCAGGCTCATGGCTGAGGGCACAAACAAGCCATAGGTGCACACTTTAACTCTTTTTTCCATCTCTCCATGCCACGGGACAGGCGACCTGATGACAAAAGTCGGGTAGGGGATTGGCGTCCATTGAATGAAGAGGCGCAGACGCTCCTCTTTATCCAAGAGTATGTAGTCCACTGTAAAATGAATATAGGAAATGTGTAACTCGTCTACCTCCATAAAAATGCAATTTTTTCCCAATTTAAAACCAACCTGTGGCTTTTTTGATGGCTTTTCTGTAGTCGTGGTTAATTTCCATTAGCAGACTCTCAGCCAGTTGGCTCCAATTTTTCACTAAGTCTTCTGGAACGCCCTTCTGCAGTGCCTCCCACAGTCTTTCCGGTGGATCAGCGATCATCTTGTCTGGCACACCATTCTCTATGTAGTATACGTATCGCTATAAGGTAAATATTGCTGTTTGATGAAGGCGACATGGAGTGGTTTACGTGTCCTCTCCATCACTCCGAGCCACTGCTTGTCAATTCATCTTCAACAAAGATGGCAAAGTGTCCTTTATAATTCCAGTTGAAAGCGCCTCCACAAGTTTACAAATAGGTTCTCTTCATTGGCCCTTGAGGCACGTTTAAATGTTAAGCGACAGAGTCGAGGTTTGGGGAAACTGCAGGTGGAAACGACACCTCTTCTTGGTCATGACCCTGTCTACTTAACTTCCCTTTCAAGGACACGGCGAAGCTAAAGTTGTGGTCTTACAAGCGCACGGACAGTTTCACTGCAGGAATGACGAAATAATGCTTCGCATTCAACTTTTCTCCACAAATTAGCACCACAAAAAATATCGAATGAAAAAAACCGCCCTAATTGACTGTGCTGAAAAGTTTTGCACGCAGTTACTGAGAGATCCGCCTTTGTTCAAGATTGAGGAGAAGAGAAATTCAATTTCAGTAAAAGCACACCCCACTTCGGTGACTGTTTACTTTGTTTTGCTGCAAGTGTTTTGGGGAGAAAGTTGGTTCCCAATTCACACTACTTTAAATTAACAATGATATACGACTTAAATTTACCGTGACCACACAGAAACTATCCAGAAACAAATGCCTTAGTTTTGGATACGCCTCTGTTCCCACCTCAATGTCGCGATCCGAGGGCTTCCCGGTAAGTCGACGGAACTCCCGCTCTCGAGCCTTCATTTCATTCATCTGCGACAGCGGCGATCTCGGTCGGTCTGCCTCTGCACCACTACGGATGAAAAAACAAACAAGCACCCTCTAAGCAGTAAATTTAGTGCTTCGGTGCCCTCCCATATGCTTAATAACTCGGCTAAAAGTCAGAAGTAGCACCTCCGTAAGAACGCATTGGACCCTTTGGACGGCTTTTAAGCAGATATCAGCAGTTGTTCCTCTTCGACTACACCCCGAATTGCATTTCTTCTCAGTAGTTAGCAAAGGCAAATAGGTTCAAATTAACAAACAAACTTTTGTAAGGAGGCATTGATAGCATTGACCTTAACTCCATCAGCAAGATTGGCCCAACTTCCATCCATAAAAGAGGGTAAGGAATTAATTTTAACATTTTGATTAATTACTGCCCCTCAGTATCGACCAGCTTTGTTTTCTCAAACATTAAAAGCATTTTAACATTTAATAGTGTCCACAGAGGGAAGACTGACGATCCCCCTTGCATTGAAAAAGGAAAAATTCAGGCTAATGTAACGCCTATAGCCTCTTCGAAAGGACTTCCACTCATGCTTGCATAAATATGTCTTTCTCGAATATTGCTTTTATTAGTTTACAATCTCCAAGTGCAGCTTAGAAGCAAAGTTTCAAGATGAAAATAATGCAAACCAAAATATCTTGCGGCCTAAAACAAAGCCTTATACTTGCCATAAATAAATGAACTTTCTGCTCATTATCAGTGGCTACCGTCAGAACCGTGGATTGTGGAGCATTTCCATCAGTAGTGATGCAAACAATCTAAAGTAAAACAATTTGCCAATTCGAGTAGTCTGTCAAAATACATAAACTTAAGGTAACTGCATCAGCTCTGAAAATTGTTAGAAGTGTTCAAGGATGGATCAATGCCCAGATCTTTACCAGGCGGAATGGTTTTACTGAATTCCATTTTATACCTAAAATTATTGTTCTACAAGCTTGTGTACCCTTTGATCCAGACCTTATCGAAGTCATTTTACTAGATAG
>UYWX01000315.1:0-19047 GCA_900622495.1 Hydatigera taeniaeformis
CCATCCAGAGGAGGCAAAATAGATATATTTGTAAGCAGCCCATTACAGGATCGAGAGTAAAGCAAATAGATGAAGCATCACATAGATTGACCCAGACACCGCATCAAACCACTGTGTTGGCTGCTACAATGTAGGTCCTGTCGTAAAAGGAATACCTGATTACGCCGCTAATCGGATCCCAAAACAGAACATTTTCTGATTCCGTTTGTCAATTCTACTGCATTCGGACTTTTCTTTGTCAAAAACTTTGCTGAGGGATGGGAGAAGGAGCTGGTTAACAACAGAAGACAGGGCCCAGCCTGCCTCTTTGGGGATGAAGCTTATCGTCCATTCCACATCGCTACGTCATTCTCATGCCAATGCTGTCCCGGCACACATCCCTAGCCACCTTATTGCAATAGAAAATAGAGTACGTTTCGTATGTTCGCGTAAAACATTTTCATGTCGGCATTACTAACAGCTTCCAAAGATACTTTGATAATTTTACAGTCAGTACTGCTTCAGTTGTTATGCAGAGTGAGAGACAGAGTAATTCAGATCATTTACAATCTTTCCATTAGTGGCTGTCACAGATTTTCCTTATGCCACATCGGGGTTTGCCAGACAGGAGTAGAAATCTGAATATTTGTCCGTTAAAATGGAGTTCGTTCAACACTACCAACAGCACAATGGCATTTCACATGGTTCGAACTATGCATTGTCGACGCAGAGAGTGGATGGTGGACGTTAGCATAACTGGGAGGACAGGCAGCCTAATGTAAGTGAAGTAGCAAACATCTTAAGTAGCCGACAGCTAAGTAAGCAATTGAAACAACAAAATCATTCCATCCCATTATTTCACGTAAAAGCACTCACCTATGTAAGGGAACTTTTGAATTTTTAAAGGAACTGCTTGTTTGGCCTTTCATTGTCTAAAGCACTGCAAAAGCACAGCTTCGCACTCGCCTACTCCGCCGAGCGGAAAAATATTGTTTAAACCAGTTGTGCAGCAGCTGCACGAAAAATTGAAGCCGTTTTATTAGTTAAGATAAGTTGCACTGGTAATATTCTGCTTTGAAGTTACTTGGAAACCGTTGTAGTTTTTCACCAACGCAAGGATAACGTGATGCAGTTTATATTTCAGCCATAATTACGATTGGGTGCAATTGTCGCTTGAGTACTCTCAAATGAACCGACTAGTGATGAAGGTTTACCGTCAAGCTCATCCTTTCAGCGTGGCATTTTATTCTTCATAGTTGTAATCACTTCACAGTCCTTCATCAATTTGTCGCTGACGCTGCCTTTAACGGATATGGAGCGAAGCGAAATCCCTCTTTTGGTAGCAGAAATGCACTCTCCCTGATTCTGGTAAGATGGACAAGAAAACAACCGAGTGTGCATCTAGTTGGCCAAATAATTTAACAAACTGAAATGCGTTGGTACAACAACCAATTGAGCAGCGTCATTTTATTGTCAAGGCGGTATATTTTTTATCCCGCATAAATTTACAGTTTATGCGGGATAACAAAATGTTTGCTGTGTTTCGCCCATCGTAAGGCAGATGCAAGGGAGAGGTATGTGCGACTAGGTGACTCGCAACCGCTTTTAACGGCAGAAATCTGGGTGAGGACGAAGGCACATCTGCGCTTGGCAGCTCTGACATGTTCCAAATATGGTAGAGTTGACAACAGCCGCGTGTAGATGTAGACTGATAAATTTTATAGTTTACTTGCACTCTGATGCGGCAATGCTTATGGAGAAAACGGGTTAATTAAAATTAATTGTTCCTTACAAGAAGGCACTCAAAATGAAATGCAGTCTTTGCAGCTCTCTCTCCTAATGCTACCAAAGTGCCAACAAATAGAAAGGTCTAATGATGGGGAAGTCGCCTTTGCTTTTCTGAGGTGCCATGTGACGGACAACCGCTACCGTGGACAAGCATGACTTTATCTTCTGCTTAATAATGGCATAGCGTCCACCCAACCAGTGAACCGATCCATTCGCTTCTATTGAGTCTACCTAAGGGTTATAGAATGGACTTTCCGTTAAGGGACTCATGGAAAGCTAAAAGGTATTGCTGGTTTAATACCTCATAAAGGTATAGGAAAGAAAACCAAAATTTGATTTGAACTTCAAGACAAGCTAAGTGTAAGTACGTAAACATTCATCTAAATTCTTCACTAGTACCATATGCTCTGCCAAGGGAGCAAAATCTTGTTAAAAACGCGAGCAATACCTGAATTTCACCTTTTCCTTAAGGATGACCCTCAGTCATAGCCATCCTCTATTTGAAATAATCCCAAAGTTTCTCCCAAAATCTAGTCAACACAAATCCGCCGTTAAGTTCATTCCCTGCCTTTATTGTGGTGTACACACACCACTCTGTCTTCTTTACCCTTTCTGCCATCGTTGTTGCAATGCCAATGAATGTGAGCAGGAGTTGAAGGGGCTCAGTAAACGTCCTGTTGGAGTAACGGATATATAAAAATGCGTAAATGTTTACTCTGGGCCCCTCATTGGCTACATGTGACCATGTTTGTGTTTTAGTACCTCTTCATGGCTTTAGAGGAGGCGATTATAGGCATGTGTGTTTTGTAACATCTACGCAAACTGCAAGAACGAGTCAGTGCAGCTTCAATCAGCATCTCTACTCTACACTGTTCGTCAGATCAGCAGCATGGGAGGATACAGGTAGGTTTAATAAATTTCGTGGCAGCCAAGACCGCGATTTAATCTGGACAGAAACTGTTCCCCTGACCTCGGCAACACCTACCCGTTAAGCATATCAATCCGTCAAGATGTCTTCAAGTGTCATGTTAGTCCATGTAGTGCAAATGTACATTAGGTGATGAACCAGTATGAAAGTACTTTGGGAGCAATTTTGTTTTAAGTGGAGCCATTCCCTACTACCGTTTTGCAAAGAAAAAGTTTATAGAGTTGGGCGTAACTGTTGATCAGTGCATTTATTATGGAAATTCAAATAGCCATTTGGAGAGTGGACCAGATTTGACCGGATGCAATAATTTTTTTAAAGCAGATCAGCTTAATTAGCAGGAAATCATTTTTAATTGGAAAAAGACAGTCGTAGTTTGACGAATAAATTAGTTGCGAAATGTAATATTTCTCTCTTAAGAAAGTTTCAAAGGTGAGTGAATGGATGAAAAATCTCAAGCTCGCTGGGTGGTTGAAAATCTGGGAAGATTTAGAATTTCTGACTCTGCGAATCTTTTGACGTAAAATGTGGCAGCGAGCGTGGGAGTGGGTGGCGTATCACCAAAATCTGGTGTCGTAACTCCCTGAGTAAGTCAAAGATGAGGCACTCAACTGCAAAGTCAAAAGCAGAAATGCTCAATTATATGATGTCGAAGGATGAGAAGTTGGCAGGATTTAAATTTTGTAAACCTAGTAGCCCACCTCTTCCCTTCACACAGCAGCTGGATCCCCCTATGCCGGGCACTAAACTCTTAAGGTGGCCAAATCGGATGACCTGAAGTCCGCATGGAAGACGTTCAAGCCCGATGCAGTTTGAAATTGTTTTTGTCACTTCCTAATTGGTTAAACCAAGCTGTGAATAGTCAGCAAATCTTTTCCCCTAATCACTAATGCTGCGTGGCATTGCTCTTGATAGCAGGTAGAACAATACAAAATGCTTTGTTTCATGCACACACGCAGAAGTGGTGCTGCCAAGTCTTGAGAAGCAAAATTAAACATTGTTGCGGCGCAAGTGCTTTCCAGGGCCAATGGAGTGATCGGTTCTAATTCAGTGAGCTGCTGAACCGAGGGTTGAAATCCTCAGTGCTCCCAATTCGATGGGAAAGGTGATAAACAATCTTAGGTAGCACCAAAGGTCAAATGAGAGATTAAAGACTCGTGCTTACTCTTAAGAGGCCTCTCAGTGCTAGGATAGAGTTGTTTCGCGATATAGAGCTCAGTCTATCACATTCAGGATTATAATGTCAACCGACTAAGTTATCTTTGACGTTCGTTTATGTCCATTTCATGTTTGTGCTAGGAAAATTGCGTTGAAAAGAGAATTGGACATTTATTTTCACTATACGGTAGATCTCCTCTTAAAATGCCAATTGGTATAAGATCTTGTTAAGAAAATTCAAAAAAATTAATTACCATTCAGGTTGACATTTACGCTGTGCTCAGCCAGTGTCTGCGCTATTAGCAAAGGCGCATAAGTTCATGACTTCATTCTTATGGCAAATTTCTGTCTTTGTCCAAAATAAACTTAAAGCCGTTATCAGAAGTGAATTTTGAATTTGAGTATGCCGATCGGATAGACTTTACATCCTCGGAGCTCTTCGATTTGGCCTCAGCTGATCTCTAACCTTTCTTGACAATGTGGAATTCAAGATGGCAAGAGCGATTATAGACGCTTCCATAATCTGTAAGGCATCGCTGTTCCCCACTCCTCCATCAACCACCTTTGGTTTATAAACTAAATGCTTCGACGACAATTCTCTCATTTTGTTTACTCCGATTAGGAAATGGAAGAATAGGGCATAAAATAGTCTGAAAGCTACATTTAAATTCACAGCTTTTTTATCCCCTTGGGCAATTCCCATTGCACCACATAATGACACTAATTAACTGACCTTATATTTCCTATTTAGAAAAAATGCAATGGAAACCTTGGTTCACACAATCTCTGACCGCCTAGTGCGGTTTTATGCACAATTAATTGAAGGCATTTTGAGTGCACTTTTGAGGGGCTATTTAAGGTTACCTTAAAGAATTGGCAGCTAGATTTCTGATTGAAATATTTGCAATTTTAGTCAGAAACTGCAAAGAGTGGCACTGCACTTTGCATGTTAGCACGACAGTAAAGCCAACGTCTGGTCACGCCTGCTTGAATTTAGGGCGCATTCGGAAGAACAAGCAGGCGATTGCGAATCCAACTAAGTGAGGAAAATATTCCTCAAAAATTGTGTTTGCTCTCTGAAGCACAGCCTTTAGGGTATGCTAATGGTCTCTTGGCCTCTTTGCGTATCTTTACTACGTTTTCTCCTCTGTGCTACCTAGACCTACCACGATTTCAGTGACAACTCTAACCGCCACACTGATGACAGAGGCAAGCGACCCCAGTCCAAAAGTACAGCTCTGTTTAGATGCCCTAAGTAATTAACTTCGACGTTTCTGATTAAGGGCATCAGTCTCAGACAAAGGAATCTACAGGAACTCGAAGCTTTCAAAAATTAATCATACATGACCTCTACTTTAAGCAATGCCGATATTCCTATACTTTAGTACTCCGGAACCCTTCAGGAAAGTACATTACGAAGCTGCTACAATCATGTACAAATATGGCAAGTAAACGAATGGGCAACACTTCTTCTATGTGTCGTCTACCTGAATGGAAACCAAATGGATGGCGGTCGTTGGAAGGAAGCAAGTTGGTTAGACTGAGTGGATGCAAAGTTTGCCTCCGCGGCACTGGAGACGATCATGCAAGGTGCCTCCATTGTGGAGCTTGGTCCGGTCTTGAAATTTAAGAAAACATGTGCGTTCACCTCTCTCAATGCAGTCCGCAAAGCAGAATGAAAATCTGAGCGCGCTGAAATTGTCGTTGTTAATGTGACATAAGTATCAGATGCCTCTTACCTCGAAATAATTCGATGACGAGTTTGGGGTGATAATTGAAACACTTTTGCTCTGTATGGCAAACACGAGATGCTAGCAACGATGGGTAAGCGATGGTGTTTAAATGAACCAAAAAAACGTGCAGTTCTATGGTGTTTTGCCATCTGAAAGTGAACTATGATATCGCTACAAATAGAATTTTTGTGTTGGTGTTTACTTGAAAGCTAATTAATCGTCTCCATAGCTAGCCACTCCCAGACCAGTCTGAACATTAATACCCTGGTAGCAAAAGCTTTCTAACACCTAATTACTATCACGTACCATCGTTGTAGCCTATTAAGCAATATTCCTGTCTGCTTTTGTGATTTAAACCTATATTCACTACAAGATTTGGAATTCAGCTGCATCGTCGATTGCGATCCCTTTGCCAACGCTTTTCCAAAATCAATGAAGACTGATACTTCTTTGTACACAGTCGAAGCATAGTTTTGTTCGTTCAAGGCTAATAGGGTCCTAAAATTTTTCATAACATCGTCTTCGTCAACATATGGGCCATGTATTTAATATGCTCCCCATTTTAAAACAAATTTTCTCTTCAAAAACAGCAATGGAATATAACTGCAGGTAGACGAACCTAACAATGTTCCCAAGTGTCAAGTAATGGACTCTGCAAATCCATTCCCTTGACCACGTACCTCTGGGACAGCATGTGCCAGAAATTCAGCCTAAAGAACGGAAAGCGCTTCATGAAATCGATTTACATTACCTCTTAAGCACCTAACCATCCGAATCTGACTTAATGATGTGCTTGATGTGGCAGTACATATCCACGGCTTTGTCGAACCTCGCCGAAACCTACATTATTACTCAAAGTGATCCTGACGTCCATCGTTGATAGAGAAGCCCCAATCCGTTGCGCTGTCCAAATAAGTTCTTGCCAGCCCTATAAAATTACTTATGAAATGAATTTTGGCGATTACTTGATACTTAAAAAATTGTAGATGAAGCTTATTTAATAAATGCATGGCCTGCAACACCATGATGGCTTACCTAACTCAGCATATGATTGTTCAAATAATTAAGTTGCTTTAATTAATGTTCTTTCTCCGTGCCGTGACTTCCATACCACGGAAAAATCTCATTTATTTACTGACATACAGAATCGATAGGAAACAACATTATGAACGCTTTCGACTTTCAGATAAGCCTTGTGACACGTATTGTGTGTTCGAATTTCTCTTGCCTGGTAAGGGGCTCGAACTAGACTCAAACGAGGTAGGAGGTTGTGGAGGTCTCGCTAAGGCCATGATGTTCATACATTTGCTTTTTACTTATCGCCAACTGAAAATGTAACACTTTGAAGTGACGAACAGAGCCATGCGGATAAACTTTCCTAAAGAACCCAAGAAGAAGGGTCCTGAACAGATGGTGCGACTTGCAAGCTCAGCTTCCATTGATTTAATTAGGTCAAACCAATTCCGTTTCTAAGCCCAACGAGCTGTAATAATACCAAGAGCATTTACTGATACGTTTGAAATAGTTCCATAACCTTATAAGCGCTGCTGCTTCAAAGCATTCACTGCCACTCTAATTGAATTTCAAGCTTAAATCCTAGTATAATTTCAAAAAACTTCGCTTAAACAAAGAGGCGAACTCCATGAAACTTTCGATTGAGTTTCTTGTGATAGCACAGAGTCGAAACCTAAAAAGTAGAGTAAGGAGCAATTTGTGGCGCTATCAGTTAAGGCTACCCAGTGATAGGTATAATTCACTAGTTCTATTGACTGTTACAGTTAATTATTGTGGAATTAGCTGTGGCGTTTGAATGCACCGCTTAGCCGGCACTACGCCTGAAGGCTGCGCTTGCTCCTCTACCGCCCTGCGAATGTTAGGGCTGCAGGTGCTTATGTTGTGGTTTTTTGATACAATGTACTCAATAGAGCTGCCCTATCACCAATTACCAATTCATCCTGTTTTACTGTTCATTTGGTTGCGTACAAGAGGCTTAATTATGTCAACATGTTGTCCATACCGTATTTAGTTATTGTATTGTTGCCTAGAGGAATATTTTATCTTTATTTTTAGTGATCAAGCCAGCCCTTGACGGGTGAAGTCTAGTCAACATCTTTTTTGATCTCCGCCTCAATTTATGTAAGTTCTAGGCTGTGACTCATTATGTTGTCGCGTTTACATTTTGGTGTAGGCAACTTATGATTGAAACATGAGCGTTATTTCGCAAATTTTTGTCCTAATCATGCGTTTTTGGCATGTTTTTTGAATATTAGCATCGTTGGGTTCATTTTTGCCCTATGTTTCCCATAGTTATTGTTTGTGTTGCGAACTTCCGCTTTTTCGCCATCTCTCAAGCAAGCATTTTGGGAATTTTGTGTACTGTTAGTGTTCAGTCATCTTCAAGGCTATCTATTCGCCGAAATTACTCTAGTGTATCGTGTTTACGCCAATTGGTCACATTCCAGCCAAATTTTCCAATGGGTCAGCTCATTTCCGGTCCGGTAACGTTCAAGGATACCAAGGTATGGCAAAACTCCCAGTTTTCCGTTGCCGCGTCTAGCATGCAAGGCTGGCGCGTGCGAATGGAGGATGCTTATGCCTGTTTTCTCAATCTTCCCACCTCGGATTCGCTCTCTCCTCCCACTGCCTACTTTGCCGTTTTCGACGGCCACGGTGGCACCAAAATATCAGAGTACGCTGCTACTAATCTTCACACGAAGATAATGGCTGAACCGGCATATGGTAATGAGGATGTACGCTCGCGATCGGTGAAAAGATGGTTCCTCACTCTAAGCCTGTCTAATTCTTCCAGCCAAAGGCGATCTAGTTGGAGCCATGCGATCAGGAGTTCTAAGGCTCGACGCCGAAATGCAGGTCAAATTCACCGGACACCTCTCTCACTCCAACACAAAGAGGTCCCCTTTCGATCTCCCTGACGTAGAGGTAGAGGGAAGGTCTTTGTTCCCCTCCTCGGGAGGTGGCGTAGATGTCGGTGGCTCTACCTGCATCGCGCTGCTGCTGCGCGGGAATCATGCGTACTGCGCGAACTGTGGAGATAGTCGTGCGGTGCTTAGCCGACAGGGTGTAGCTGAGGCACTGTCAGTGGACCACAAACCCACCATGACTTCTGAATGGAGCCGTATTGTTGCCGCTGGAGGCTGGGTGGCGGCAAATAGGGTGAACGGCAATCTAGCACTCTCACGAGCTCTTGGCGATTTTGTGTATAAGCGAAACTCCACTCTTTCTGCCGAGGAGCAAATCGTTTCAGCTGAGCCCGACGTTACTCAGTGCGAATTGAAGGTTACTGAGACGGACGAATTCATTGTTCTTGGCTGTGATGGCATCTGGGATGTGATGACGAATCAGGAAGTCATTAGCTTTGTTCGCAGCCGCCTAGCCAATGGTCGTCCCCTCGATCTTGTAAGCTACTGCTGCATCTTAAACTTTACTTCTTTTGCTACTTTTGACATTGAATTATTTCGTCGATTCTGCAACCCGTTTTGACGGATTAAATTCACTGCTTCTGCTACTGTCGCAGAGAACTGGTCACGTTATGCGAGCGATTACACCAACTTGCATTCCTTTTACCTGCCCCAACTCAACTGATATACTTGCAGTCGAATAGAACCTGGTCATCATGATAACGTGACTGTGGCAACAAACATATTAAGGCTTCCAGGCATCTGAGGTGGGCATCTGTACACCACCCTAGCAGCTTTCACACCTTGCCTTCAAGAGGCACTTTCGTGCTTAGTATTTTGTGATTATTTCTTATATTAACGTCTCATCTTGTTCGAGATCTGTGAGGAGTTGATGATGCACTGCTTGGCCCCCAATTGCAATCCTAATGGACTGGGATGCGACAACATGACAGTTGTCATAATCTGCTTCCTGAACGGCGGCACCTATGATGACCTCAAGCAGCGCTGCTCTCGGCTCTGTCCTGCCGGCCCAGCTGTTGATGTATTGTCCCCCTAGTCAGGTCTCCTCTCTGTCTGACCTTATGCCTTTCAACGACTGCATTAATCTTACCCCTTTCCAACCCTTTTCTGACTTTACATCATCTGTATATTCTCAGCTTTAGAATGCATTACTTTCTATGAGTTGGCGACCGGTACTGCTGGCGGTTGCAGGTTCAGGTATGGGATATGAGTACTCTCCTGCAAAGTGGCCAAATGTAGGGAGTACTGCTAGAGTTATGACAAAGGAACGACTACACCTTTATCGAGAAGACGTGCCAATGTAAATGAAGAGTGCAATTTAATGCCATTCTTGAAATCTGCTGTACAACTGCGCAAGAATCATAATAAAATTAGGGAGTGGAGTGTTGATGTGTGCATTGTCAGACGGAAAAGCTCTCGCCACAACCGCAGGTGCCTTTTATATTTGGGTTATTGAAAATGAATTCACTGGAGATTGGCGTTTCTCGGAAGTGCATTTCAGAACCAAGGAGGGTTAGTTGGGCCTTCCTATCGATGAAGACGCTGACGCCGTCCTGCACAACTACTTCGTCTCCATTCTGTCGCTCGGAGCAGAATGAGAGAGTATAAGAAAGGCCGTTACAACCACGCGTCCGAACGCCGATTCGCAGACCTATCGCGTCAGGCTCTCGCGAAAGGAGTTCCTTGGCGCGTTGGAGAGCACTGTCCGTAAGGGTAATGGCCTGGAACCGGCCTTTCGGTGGCTTTGTCAGACGTTTAGGATTATTTATGGTACGAACGGAACTCGACACCGTCCCTGCACACTGGTACGAAGTCAAGAATCTCATGGAAAAATATGATTTCCCAAGGACTTGGGGCGTGCTGCATGCAAGACCTGTCCATCCAAACATCTGATGGGAGCAAAACTCAACCATTTAGTCAGAACATTGACTACTGCGTCTCTAGAGGCAGTTACAAGCATAAAACACATGCCAGGATGACAAAAAAAGTTGGTTAGCATTTTACGAAATCGCTTGTGGCTGTGCAGTGAGCTTTAGTGGTTACGGAACAGCTAGAATATCACAAGGAATAATTCACTTGCTAATTTAGAGAGGTAAAGGTGTGTCCATTAAAACAAAAGACTGAATTCATCAGAAGAACGTACGTAAGAAGCTGCTTGAGAATGAACGCAGTCAAACAAGACGGGTATGGAGGGAGTTTAAGGGAAATGTCTCTGAACTTGGATATGGGAATTAAACGCGCTCTTATTTAATAATTTGATTTGTTGTATTAGCAAAAAATCTTGTAAAATATGGCACCATGCTGCAACACAGGACGCACTATTAATTTTTATTCAGAGCACGAGGTCCTGCAAGTTTTGTAACGATTATCAAGACTTTATTGAATTGAATTTTTTAATAAAAAAACGAGCAGTTTCAAGGGTGTCAAAAGTTTTAAAGTGAGTTATCTGTGATTTTGCTCAGCACAGGATATTTCAGCAATATCAGTCATACAGTAATAAGACACTTGTCTAAAATTTCAAATAATCCTGCTGTAATGTTTTGTTTATGTGATCACACGACGTTTGACGGTCAATTTAAGATTTGTCTGCCCTTGTATCTGCGGGCCGGCAATTGGGCACTGTCCAGATCCAGTCGTTTTGTCCTCTTTGGAGGACATGTATCCAGCTTCACTTACTGACTACTCCTACCCGGTGGGGAGTCTTGGAACGCTACATTGGTAGCAACGGAAAGAAAACTCGGCATTATTTCAACGACTTTTATCCTAGCACGTACCTTTTGTTGCATGTACCTATGGTGTGCAGGAGGCGCGTTTATATCGGTAGTCAGGACTCTCTGAGCCCTTCACAACGAAAGGGTCGAGACTTACGTCTGTATTTGGCTTCACCTTATTCTCGCCCTCCACAGAAAAGCTATTAGTAACTGAAGCGACCTTTGCAAAGCATCCGGAAAAGTTTCGTGTTGAAATTTACCTCACTAAATCCGTGTATAGGTGTCGGAAATGACACTATGGTTCTCCTTATCTAAGGGACATTTGTGTTAGGTCAGAGTTGCAACATCTATTTCTAAAAGCGCTTGAAGGTTATCAGATGTATGTGGTCCCGAATCTGGTTATCAAACCGAACGGAATCCCAGATCCTGATTAGGCTGCTGAGGAGAGAAACTACAGCTCCTCAATCTCATGCTATCTGTCGACTGGCGCAGTTGGCTCGTGGATACTTTCTTGTAGTACCAAATATGTTGTGATGGCTGTTATGGGAGATGTATCAGGAGGAGCGTCGAGGGCGTCGTTCAAAAGAAGAGAGTAGTGGTGTAGTGCTTTGTTTATGTGAACATCTGCTGTTTGGCAGTCACCTTAAGATTTGTCTGGGTCTTGTAGTTGTAGGCTGGCGTTCGGGCCATGCCCAGGACTAGTTATTTTGTCCTCCTCGGACTACATGTATCCAGCTTCATGTATCCAGAGCTTTCATCGAATGCACTTGCTTTGGATGTCGGCATTGTGGGTGCGCTCTAAACTTTATTCACGAGAGACCGCTGAATTCCATACTTCCTTTTTATGGATTTGCTCTTTGATATGTGTTCCTGTATCCAACCGTGGACATATGTGACAGTCAAGCGAATTCACCATCTAAATCCTTTTATGTAGTTGAATTTGTCGGAAGAAATCATCGGCGTCGGGTCTATGTGACCTCTTCTTTTGCGCATGGCAGTTGACAGCCTCCGCGGCGATGGCATTGGTGCTTTCTTCGTGCACCGGTTAAGTTGTAGTAGCCGATTCAGGGAACTTGTCGATGAAATGTCACTGTATGGACGGGGAAAACCGTGTGGTACATCGTTTGCTGTCGGCAGCAGTTGCGGTCTCTTAAACGGCCGTGTTGCCTTTTTCGTGTTGGCTGAGTTCTTGTCGACGTCACAAGTGTCTTTTTCCATCAATTTTGGTGGATACATGCCCTTTTTGTCAGGACTGTCTTATTCGTAGTGGTGCCTGTGATGCTGATTGCTGGACAACTATAGGAGAAAGGTTATCTATAATTGCGCCCTCGTTGTTGATTGTAGTGTTCTGACTTCAGTGTATAGCATGATGCGGATGCTTGAATTTGCACCGAGATCGTTCCTTTTCACTATCGTCCTGTATATTGATTTGTCCATGTCTAGTGAATGTTGGAAGCATGGATGTGATCGGATTGGTACTACTAGCGCCTCTCGTGGCGATACTCTAGGTTGTGTGAGGGTTATATTAAGAAGCGGGAAAAGGGGAAGGAACAGTCTGAGGGGACCACGTCCGCTTGATTTGAGTAGCCATAGGCCTTCATGCGTCTCCGAGATGAAGCTTAATTCACCCACTTTTCCCACTTACCCTTCCCATACTTGTGATCAACGACTACCACTCAAGCACTTGACGATTGCATTTGTTGATGAAGAAACTGAGGCTGAAGGTTTAGCCCTGGATTTTATATTTCCACTAGCCCATTCGTCGGAGCACGTATCTTGTGGTTTTTCACTCACAAACGTCTTGTCTAAAGCATTGTTTCAATATTTATCTGAAACATATTTTCAGGTATTGTCAAGGCCTGTAGTGGTGTAGTGCCTTGTAGCATGTTCGTCGTCGTTCATTTAGAAGCTGGGAGATTCATATTTCGTCTACATAGTTTTATTGACAGAAATAAGGGTCTGTTTATCGTCACAGATCAAGATGATTGAAGCTTCATTAGTTTAATGTGAATTAGTTCTTTTTTCACCCTTTTCTATCATGCTAAGCTTGTGATATTCCGCAAGCATGAACTCATCCTCAACTAGACGGTGGCAAGTATGTATTTGAAATAGAAACGATGGCATTGACGATTTTGATGTCAAAAGGTGGGAAGCGGTGGGTGGTGCAGTTAATGCATGTATTCCGGTGCATCACCCTTGTCCAAGGTGCTCGGGAGTCAAAGCTTTGGCTAAAAACCCCGAGCCTCCTCTAGAGGGCTCTTTTGATCCAGTGCTTAATGTCTCTCTCCAGATTTCAGTAGTGGTTTATCCAACCGAATGCAATGGTCCATTTGCTCACTGTAACTTGTATCATATTAATACATACAAAACTAAAAAAGTGAGGAATCCCAACCTATGGAGTTTTAATAGGGTTGCGCAGTGGCTTATTCCACATTTTGGGCTCGCCTCCGTTTCTTTACAGTAATCTTGTGGCATTCGCGTCCTTTTCACACCTTAGACTGCTAAAACCTGGCTTTTCTGCTACAAAGTACCCGATTTATAAGGACTATAAATGGTTTCTTCTCCTTCAATCCAATCAATCACATCGACTGAATACTGTACCAGTTATTAAGTGCAGAATAGCCCCTTTATGCGTCTACCTAGGGGCTTCTTTCAATGGGTGGATTGCTTTACGCGCCTTGTAACCCCATCAAATTCGCTCTCTAAATCATACTCCAAGAACTGATGGATTTTCATGACTTAGGTTTGAATTAGGCTGCTTTACCAGCTCAAAGCCATGCTTTTTTGTTGCCTCTTTCCTCTTATCAGCAGTCATCTAATTTTGCATAAAACTTCCAAGCTCTTTTCACTCCTGTAAACGTTCGTGCCTGTTGTTCCAGTTCAACTCTATTAGGGGCTAGGCCATTTTGCTGTTTATGTTCGTCAAATGAAAATAATTTCTCTGTGTATGTATTCGTTCTCCTGTGCGGCCTGATGCCTCTTTATGAGACGCAAAGGCGAGATTAACGCCCGTACGTTGTACTTATCCCATCGAATAGCTCAACACACGGATGGGATCCCGTTGTGAAGTAGTGATTGAAGGTGGTTTTGTTTAATCTTTTCCGAAAATGTGGCCTTATAATGTCTCCGACTCATCATTAATCTGTTAGAGCTAGATTCCTGCTTCTGCACATTGGATGTGCAAAGTGTAATGTTAGTGTAAATTCTGCAACATATTTATCCTATCCCTGGTTCTAGAATTTTTTTCAGCCTTTACGAGTCGTGACGACTGTAGGTGCCTACACGCCCTTCTACCGTTTGAGTACCGAGGTTTTGGGGTATCTTTGTAAGCATCATGGTGGGCTGCCAGCTAATTAACACTGCAAACCTTTAATCATGACAAGACAGCAATGGCAGTCGTCCGGACTCCAGAATCGTGAGCAACCACGCGGAAACGACCCACACCGGTGGTGGTAAGTTCGTCACCAATTTCATCTCCTAACAAGCTGCACGAAGTTTTTAGTCCTGATTGTTTCTGTGCACTTCGTGAGTGCCAAACTGCTAGTACATGTAGACAGGACTTAACAAGTTCACTCCGAGGCATGTGGTGTTAGTCACGTAAGCATTCTAGCCTCAGTTTCTGATTTCTTGTTTATTCCATAATTGCTCAATCTAAGCACCACCATATTCCCTCATCTCACACACTATACTCGCTTTAATTTCACAAACTTGCAATCTGGTCCACTGCATTGGTCACACACCACTAGTAACATAGCGACGTCATCAAACACTACCATGTGATCTAGTCCTCTCCAGTCTAGGCAGGAGGAACGGCGAGTCGACGCCCGATGACCCGTCTCAACACCGCCCAAAATGATGTGAGAGATTTGTGTACTTTTGAGGAGCTGCATCCTGTTCCGCCCATCAAGACCGGCGCCGATGTGGACCCAATCAAATATCAGTACAAGACTACAACTTCTTGAAGACCATGCGCTCCCAAACACCATTTAACTGACTCACCCGGTACAAAACTCGCTCCTCTCGCATCTCTCCCGCGCAGATAATGTCAACAACACTAATAAGTTGCAACACCTGCGCACTTGGACTATTTGCAGTGAAAGCCACCAAGTGACATCTGCACACCCCCTTACCACGTATTCGGAGCTGATATCTGTGCGTAGCATTGATGTCCGTAAGGCTACCAGACCGACCGCATCGCTGGGATACCAGTACGAAGCTTGATCATCGACACCACTGGGAGCGCTGCGGGAAATCGCTCGACGTTGAACCTGCAGCATATCTATTTGCCCTCCTATGCTCCTCGACCTCTACTAACACCTTTTCGAAATTTCTCAATACCATGCAAATTCCGAGAGATTGGACGTCTCAGATAGATAGCGCTGGTGACCCCAGTGACATTTAATTCGCCAATCGATAGCATTAAAACAGCCGGGAAGACTTCAACAGAGAGGCGCCGCATTTCAAACTCATGCTTATCGGCGGCTCATCCTTTTTCTTGAAGTAGAAGCTATTCCAGCAAACCTTGAACCAGCAGCACCGTTGGCCGTGCATATTGGGCAATACCATCGACCTTTTGGGGCTACAGTAAGGTTTACACAGGGGTAGTGAAACCATTCAATCGGACAGTTAGGGGCGTCACAGGCAATCATGTCTCCATAGCTGACGTCTTTGCAGAAGCAGTACTTGCTCTCGTCAACGGCACCACCAGCAGTTGCTGAGACATGGGAGTCCTGTTGCTGTCTTTGTTGTTGTTGCTGCTGATCCTTCAATGGTACAGCCGATGACTGAGCTAAGGCATAACGGTGAGAGTGTGAGAGGTGATGCAATTCACTTGAGGACACGTAACCACCCGTCTCGTCGTTAGTATCGATGGTGGAGGAACTCATTTGGCTGGGGCGTCGGGTATGGACACCCACGCGACGAGTTTTGTCAACACTGGCGGTCACGCCTCCGATCCAGCGGGGACTCTCGCCACACTTGAGGCTTGGAGACGCAGACACAGTGGGATTAGCCAGCAACTCGTCTATTGACGAGTCTGTGACAACAGCATTGCCTCCGGCGGCGAGAGTTACTGCTTCTGTGTCCGATGTATTCACGAAGGGAGAATAGCACGATGACCCACCGTGGTGAACTCTACAACAAAGCACCAAGAGTCAGCTAAACTTCCGGTCAGGATTCCGAAGAAGAACGAAGTAGCCCGTCCCATAATGATTAAAGTAACCCCCACATAAGCATCAATGATAGAGATTCCGGAACAGATTTACAAGTATTTCGCGTTCAGAGTTAAGGTCATTGAATTTGATGAATGAGGAATGTTGAAGCAGAGCTTCAAGATTTGACAGACGAACCTGTGATGATCCATTGAGATTCCTGCAGCCC
The DNA here is from genome assembly GCA_900622495.1 of Hydatigera taeniaeformis. Classification (NCBI taxonomy): domain Eukaryota; kingdom Metazoa; phylum Platyhelminthes; class Cestoda; order Cyclophyllidea; family Taeniidae; genus Hydatigera; species Hydatigera taeniaeformis. The sequence goes on from UYWX01000315.1 coordinate 16,613, forward strand.
TTTGCAGAGTGTCAAGCGCACGAGATCGCTTAGTGGAATCGACTACCAACAAAAGAAGTTTGTAAAAATCCTGATGCAAGAAATTCGAAACATGGTACCAATGTGAGTTCTTCAGTAACAGATGAATGACAATAAAAATGACTGACGTATAGCAAACTACATCCTTACAACTAAGTTGGAGATTGTCTTCATCATCATCACAGTAATCTTGAGAATCTCCCTGAAAGGTGCCGAAGTCATGGTCTGGTATATTTTGATCCATCGAATTGAGACTTCCCGCACTTGGAACACGACGCATGACGTCAGAAGAAGAAAGGCGATTGTTACTTTCCGACATAAGGGGATTCGAGGTTTCTTCGACCATAAATGGCCCCCCATTACCACCATAGGAGGAGGGCGGGGGCAAATTCATTGGGGTATCAAAAGCTGCAAACCGACGCTTAAGTACGTAAAATTGCTTTTCCGGCAATTCCATGGAGAAGGGCATCCTCCTCTTTGAAATGGCACGGTTGTTGTTAAAAAAATGACCGCTGCGGAACTTCGCACGGCGCTCTAAAGATTATTAAGATACGATTCGGGACGTACTCTCCAGCCGACTCACTCCAGGCATGTTCCGTCCAAGAATAGTTCGAACACCTGCAGATAAGATAAATTCAAAACTTGGAATTATCTAACGATGTTCAATTTTTGAAGTGACTCCAGAGTTATCCGCCTCCAACTCCAGACGAAACTTCTCTAATTCTGAGTCTAATTTTTTCATAACCTTTTGGTACTACCACAAAATGAAATGGAATACAAGCGTATGTACTGTAGTGTAAATATTCCTCACAATAGCAACCTTCTTCTTTGAGTAATCTGCAGCCCTAGCGAACTCCTTATAAGTACAGATAAGAAAAGAAGAGACGAACCTTAAGTATTTGATCATACTCGACATCCTTCTCCCTTTCAGAAAGCCTTGATGATTTGCAATTGTCGAAAAATGCACTGATTCTCAAGTTCAGAGGGTTCACCGTATCTATTACGGACGAATGGATATGAAAATCCAACTACTCTGTGCCTGATGATCTAAATGCCTGATGGTAGTCAGTTCCTCCCGAAGATCAGATGGTAAACTCTCAATAGCTAAGGAGCACTTTCGCATTGCTCAGTGCAAGCCTACCTTCCATGAAGTCATCGAAGTACAGCATGATGGCGACCAGCCAGACGCCATGGAACAACGCAATGCTAATTCAACCCGATTACTTCATTTTCATTGGTTAACAGAACATGATGTTGTTTTTACGTAATTACAAAATAGTTGTAAAAACTGGGTAAATAGATAGCAAACTGGGTAGTTCTTTACTGAACATAGTGCAGTATCGCTTACATAGGTTCATTTGACTATACACATGTTAGTCGATCACGACAAGCAACCTCTTCGCAACTCATTAAACCAATTAAACGGATTTGTTGTTTCTAAAATTGTGATGGTTCCAACTATTATCAGAAACTAAAGATCTATGTCAGTATGGTCATTAACTTCATCAAAATGAGATCTATACAGAGCTTCGATCATTTCTTAAAGTGGAGTAGCTATAGTGTCCCGAGATTCCCCACAGGGTTGAAGGCATTCATTGGAGCTTAATTCATGTATTTCAGAAAGAGCAAGAACCTTTAGCCAGAGCTTGGCCTAAGGATCAGCTTACGCGTACAAGGGTCGGAAGAATCATCAAGTATTCGACAGACATCAAGTGCTTGGCCCCAAGGCCAGCTCACGTGCATAGGGACAATAAAAATTCTGAAGTGACCACCAAACGTCAGGCAGTCACATAAACAAACCATTACACTGCCTCCCTCTTCTTATGAGAGACGGATTTTGTATGGGAAGTTCTGACATGAAACTTTTCCAGATGGTTTGCGGCCGTGTCGCTTCAGTTGTTGATAGCTTGTTTGTGGAACGCGGGAACCCAATGCAGACGTCAGTCCGAATCCTTTCGTTGTGAAGGATTCAGGGACTCTCCGTCACCAAGGTAAATTCGCCTCCTTCGGTTCATGCCATCTTTTCGCCTGTATCTTCATCTACTGCACTTCGTTAGAGTCAGACTTCATTCTACGCATGTATAGCTCATGATTGCCAGTGCACAACGCCAAACTGCGCTTATTAATCTTGGATTTCTTCACTGAAAAGTTAAAATTGCTTTTTATTCTTGTCTGCTGGTTGGATTACAAACTTCTTGTCGTGAAAATAGGAGTTTCGACCTTCCGGCCAAGGGAACCCGATTTTGGAGTATCTGCATGTATTGAACAGGTGCAACATCTGATCCAAGCCTTGCTCGTCGGCTTGTTCGTACTGTTCTTTTCCGGAAATCAGTCCATTAAATGGCAAAGTTTAGCGATGCCAGAAAGACAGCGGTGTCTGTCGAGCAATAGCTTTATCCGGATACTATGTCGCTTTT
>UYWX01000316.1:0-18981 GCA_900622495.1 Hydatigera taeniaeformis
TCGATTAACCATATGAACATAGAACGAAATTCAAAGTCGAATACATTAAGCTACCATATTTGCAACAACGATGGCTACAAAATTAGGATTACCTACATTGTAGCGCTCACTGCAAAGGTTGGCGCCATTTGTAACCCTTTTTTGAGGGTTGTCACAGATACTACCATCCGTGGCACGGATGTTTAATTAGGCTAACCATCCGAAAGTAAAAAACAGGATAGGTATGCTTTAAAATCACGCACCGAGACTTCCTCGAAGATAAATGAAGACAGTGATGGGGCAGAGTATACGTTCAGAGCTCACAGAAGAGCTCCGCAGATGGTGGCATAGCAAAGTTACAACAGAAGAGACCGAGGACGACCCTCCCGATAAACTCGAGTTAAATAAAATATCAGCGCATAACATTCTTCTCCCACCTTGTCTCTTGGTTCCACACAACCTCATCCTTAAAGTTACCTCAAATGGCGTTTTTTCTTGGGGGCGAGTGCAACATTAGATGACATCTGCAGGCACATAAGCTTCCAACAATATAAGCAGGCACGACACCTTAACTCAGTCAGCTGGGAGTTTTGATAAAATTTGGACATTGACAACGTTATCATGATTTAATTGCTTATAGTTCATCGTAAAAACAAGGTATTAGGTCCCGAATGTGCGCGTTGAGGGGTCTAATACTTTCGACATATTGATAAGCGTGCTTGAATCTCACCAAGATTCGTAAGAAGTCCCTTCCAAACAGGTACGAAAACAATATTAACAGTAACGTTCTCCCAACCACTGTTTTCCTTTGGGAAAAGCCTATAGTGCCCTTGCTTCCGAGTTAGTTTGAAGCATACAACATACGGAGGAACTTTCAGCTGATTTAATCCAAGAAAATAGCATCGCATAAATTGGTAGACTGCTAGCAAATGCAGTGATGCATTGGAAATGTCAATTATTCCGTTATACTACTCTGCCCTTCTTCGGAGGGAAGTTTAAGGATTTCCCGAAACCCTCCGCGTTGTTTACGCTTATTCAAGTCGGAAAGGACCCTACAACACCTATCACGAAGATCACTGAATGCAAGATAGGTAGCTGCTAAAAGAATCTCAAGTAGCGAAGATTGGCTAATTCGGAAGAACTCTCGTTCCCAGCTAGCAGCATCGTACATCCGGCGTTTCTCGGGCTCGTCAGCATCGTCTCTGTGATATGCGCACCAATATAGCACCTTTCTGAAGGAACTTGAGTTCACTCTGTCCAAGCGAACTGATCCATCGCCACCTTCTAATGAGCTCACCTTATCTGGAAGTAAAGGCGATGAAAAGTGAATGCTTTGATGAATGAGTCCACCATTAAAAAAGCATGTCTCATCTATTCGACTGGCACGACTGGCAGTCATTTTAGCATTCTCCTAGGCTCTTGGTTGCGTGGACTGACTTTCGGACCAAGCCAAAGCCCAACGTTTTCCACTTCCCCCTAAATACCTGTATTCAGCTCCACCTATTGGCTGATACCGTACGGTGGAAAGTCTCAAGACGTTACATTACCACACCTCAGTAGTATGATTTGGCTGAAATTCGAGTAACTATTATTAACATTTCTAGTATGACATATTCGACTTCACCTTGAGCAAATCCCTCTTTTAAGGCCAGCAAAAAGAAGCTGGGACAGCCACTCCTAGATATGAAACTCAAAAACGCTAGCACTACGCTCTGAAGGAAAAGCAAGCTTTGCAATACGATGGGACGAGGTACTCAAAGTAAGCGGCAAATTTACTATGTAGAATACCTCCTAACATCTCCATCACCGAGCTATCTTAAGATCCCACTTTAGATAACCATGATGGGATATATCAGTTTTACTCCCATACCGTTGCGGGCAATTTATTTCAGGAGAAAAATGGTAGGCCAGACCAGCAAATGAGGCAAACATATAAACTGACAATCTACAGAAATAATTATCGTTAACTTGTGCTATAACTGTATGTCTGAACAAATTTGGAGGTATTGAGAAGAATCGCAGATGTGCTTTGTACAGTCTGCGCACATCCTCTTTTCAAAAAGCATTTAAACACCACAGGATCATGGAACCGAACCTGTATAAGCCATTATGGTTAATTGAAACTAAATCGGTACCTTTTGACAGAAAAATGGTTCCCCTAACAAAAATTAAATCATAAAACAGAGGATGAGAAGATATATTAAGGCATACAGCCTTCATGTGTAGGTAAACATACGAGCTAGCGCCTGGTGAACCGCTTCAAGCTTTCGAATGATCTTCTTATCGACTTCAAACTCAACTTTGTCGGAAGTTACTACCCTGACGTAATCCCGCGGCATTAACTTGTAGCCCACAAAGTACTATGTAGCTGGTTGGACGAAATGACGATGAAGTTATGCTCAATTTGAGGAATTATACTTACTTATTGCGAGCAAAATTCATGCCGTAGAAAGTCCTTTCCAGGAACATCGCTCATGACTTAAAATATCATTTAGCTAACTGCCCATGGCCAATTCCAGCACCTCCAAGAGTTAGCAAAGGCATCCACTTCTCATTTGCTTTGGCAACTATGGAAGCACGTAAGCTTAGGATACCAAGTAGTGTTTACATCTAAGGCCGTAGATAGTATGCACAAACAAGCTGAGTTAATGCCACAATCGGAGCATAGCGAAGTCAACTTCGAAAAGCCATATGGGATGGCGATAACGACCTCCGATCCTAGATGGAATAGGAGCAAATTCAAGTCAATAGAATTAGAAAATATCTGTTTACTGTAATGGGCCTGAGCGCCTAGCGATAATATCGCATAAAATCGAAAGATTTATTCCTTCTTATTTATCAAATAACAATTATTGTTTTGACTGGTTATAATTTGTACATACAGTATTTATGACCTAATGAAAGGATTATGCTAATTGGTCAATCCAGTTTAGCCTAGTTGTTCGGTTGTCTCGAGGTGTCGGTCTGCTATGTCATCTGCAGAGAAAAAAGTTAAATTAAGCCCTGTTGAGTCCAGCATACTTGACTATGTAGTAAACTTACATGGCGCTCAGGCCAACGGTCGAAGGTCTGCCTTCATTGCTATTTTAAGTCATGCATGCTTAATTGCAAGAGGAGCTAAATTACCAGGAACTGGTCATTTGCAGTCCACCTCCATATTGCCGAGCGAGTGGGCTTCAAACGATCCTATTCGAATCAACTACCAGCTCGGAAATGTGGAAGATTTAAATCTTGGAAATTCTGTTCGCGACTCCTCTGATCAAATGGTAAGTGAGTTTTGTACTTTTTCCGTGCGTTCTGTCCGAATACCGGACATTCCTGTGTTTACTTTGTTTATGCTAACTGTAATTTCTTTTACAATATTCAGCTTCAGCTTTCTGTAACTGAAACCGATGACCATATCTTTGTGAATTTGACAAACACGACAAATGAAAAATTTGGTCATTTGGAGTTGTCAGGCCCTGCCCATGTTCGCCTTGAATTCGCATCGCCGGGTAGTATCCTTCAACCTATTGAAATATATTCACAACTTGAGGTCACGCTCTTCGAGATGGACGAAAACTTATGGAAAGTGGTGCTCCCAAAACCGGCCAAGTCAAGTTCTCGAGGTACACCATTTTGCCTATCGCAACCCAATACACTTCATCCATTGGTATGTGCTTCTATTGAACTTTTGTTAACTTGCATCTCATCACCATTATTTGTTTGCGTAACGTATAGTGTTTGACATGCTTCGCTCATATATACGTGCATTAATAATTCCCTTGTCACTAGCACCATTTTTATCAGCCTACAATATTTACTGTACTATTTGTTTTTTATGTGTCAGTCTAAATTATTCTGAAGCCTGAAATTTTTTATTAAGCCAACGCGTTCGCTGAGTGAAGTAGATCCGACTCTGAGAGACTACGGCCGCAGTGACCTTGACCCTCTAGGGGCAGAAGACTGGACACGACGACTAGGTGGTACTGGTGGAATGGTTCTTGATCCTACGCAAGCCCTGCGTCAACCTCGCGACCCCTTCGGACTCCCACGTCCCGGTGGTTTCGGTGGTGCTGGTGGCATGGTGCCTCCTGGTGCGCGCTTCGATCCTATAGGTCCACCTATAATGCCCTCACGTGGAATTGGTCCCCGTGGTGGTCGTTTTAATAATCCTGATCCTGACTCTGCCCTCCCACCAGGCTGGGAAGATATGTATATGTGAAAGTGACTTTCTTATAAGATCACCCACCCTTCCGTATCTCATTTTCTATCAGCTTCTTTTCGTTCCAAAATGCCCAAAAAGTGTTCATTTTAAAAGGTAACGGGTTTCTTGGATTTTGAAGTAAGCTCATGTGGCGGTTCGATGAATTCTTACTTGAGTGTGGACAACCGTTCATATGCTGAATCGTTGCTCTTTGCCTGATGCACACATTGGTCGAAGGCCATGGTGAAGCTCATGGATGTGGGGTTTTCTGGCGAGTGCCCTTGCACCCAAATATTCCTACTTTCCTCGCTCCTTACTCCAGTTCCCCACAGTTGCATACTTGGAATATTATAAAAATATATCCAGCAGTGAAACCCGGCTAGCGTAATTGTCATGAGTTTGGTAATATCCTCGGCAGCATCGAAGGCGTAGACTTCTACCACACCCGCTGGTGTGTGGTTGTCCTCAAAATTACGAAGAGTGGCATAATAAAAGTTGGCGCGGCAAATAGAGCGGAAGCAGGCAATTACGGATGCGATTCCGTTGTAGACAATCGAAGTCCAGCAGTCACGCTGGGCCATGCGAAGGAGTTTGGCTATATCGATAGTGTAGGTTTGCACTTCGTCGGGAGGTCCGGCAGTTTGGAGGAAGTCAGTTGTGTTGCTCATTTTTCCAAGATCTTGAATCATTGAAAAGATGAGAAAGAGTGTTCCGAGTGACTGCATCAGACCACAGACGAATGCAACATCGTGAGTGGCTAAAATTGTTACGGTGAGTTGAGACCATCCAGGGTCTCCGCTGCAGATTGTGCGACCATCGATCTCCCAGTGACCACTGACTACGTATATGGGAGATGAGAGGACGACGGAGCTGATGACAATGACGATCAGTGTGTGGGTGTAATTAGGTTTGGTGAGAGAGGCGTAACACTTGCATCTGATCGTGGTTGCTCTCTCATACGTGTCCGTGAAGCTCATGTTGGCCATGCAGGTTAAGATGACGCCATAAAAGAAGCGATAGATCTTGCAATCAGTGCCGCTTTTATTTTCGAGGAAATGAGACCTGTAGCCCAGCCAGGAGAGTCCCTTGCTCTGAAATGTCATGAAGCAGCACACGTATATGCCGAAAATAACGTTGTTAACAGCTTGTCCAGCCGCATAAACAAAACGAGATGGGTGTTTTTCTTTGAATGCGATTGCACACGCGAGTAACAATTCGCCCAGGACTGCAAAAATGACTGTTGGAACCAAAAGAAGTGCTATAATTCCACCTGCAAAGCTAAGCATACCGCACTTGTAGCTCACAGCGCTATTAAAAATTGTGTACTGGATGCAATCCGCAAACATCTTTCTTTGAAATACATACCTATCTAAACTGGTTAAGTTGTATGTCATTTGTGCTTGTCAGAGTGGAGGATTATGGAGTTGTCAATGGCACACTTGGTCATCGATCAATAACTTGACACCTAGACAGATTCTAAAACACATAAACTAGCTCAGCTTTTTCACTTATGGTGCTTTGTTCTTAATAATTATGGTTTCTGAAATAAATAAACGAGGAACCGTCTAGACCTCTCGGATGCATTTATGACAAAGACGGGAATCGAAAGGTCTAAGGCATGGGTTGGACCTTGTCCAAAGATGTAACGGAATCTCCATAGGCAAGGTGTAGAAGTGCATAAGGCCATTTCGAACACTTTGCTTATGTGAGCCTCCAATATCTAGCAATTCCTCTTGTATTTGTCTTGCACTTCTTCGTGTGGGTCTGCTTTCGAGTCAAGCCAAGATCCACTTCCACTTCTCGCTTTGACGAAAGCCTCTTCGGCCTAGCTTAACGCCTTCTTCCGCCTGCACAGATTTTAAGCAATAATGGAGGAAATTTCCTTGCAAATGAAGCGAAAATACCTGGCTGTGTATGATGGCACTCATAGTTACAATTTCAACAAATCATAAGACTAATTAAGTAATGGAAAGTTGTGAGCTATGAGTTCGACAAATTCTCGTAAAGTAAAAATGACGCTTGCTGGCATTACTTTTTCAGCACCAAATAAAGTAATTTGAGATTTATCTCTATTATATGTACCTTAACGAATATAAACCAAATTTGAAGAGACTTGATGGTTTTTCTCGCTAGTCTGAAAATCGAACAGTAATCAACTACTGTTTAAATATATCATCTGCAACGCCTTGGTATGCAGTGCCCTTTCCGAACTGAAAGCGGGTGTGATGGCTGGTAGTAACTCTAAGGACGCAGGTTTGTCATTTAATAGCCTTCTACACCTTCAAGGTGGGCTATCAAGTGGGAGTCCTGAGATGGAGTTTTATACTTGGGTAAATAATTTAAGCAGCCCTGAGACACGAGAAAAGGCCTTATTAGAACTTTGGTATGTGCATTTGCTGCTCTTTGATGTCCTCATAGTAAAATGCGCGAAACTCTCCCAGATTTTGCTCCTTTGCTGTGGTATTCGTTTGGTACTGTGGCTGCACTTCTGCAGGAAATTACTGCTGTATATCCCTTTATTAGCCCTCCAAATCTAACCGTACGTTAAGCTTGGGTTTCGGAATTTTATCTTTTCTTTATAGACGGCAGGGTATTTATTTTTAGTACTGCTTGAGGTGCCTGTTACATTATGGTATTTAGGCCTAAATTCTCTCGCATATTTAACGAAATTTACTACGTACATGATCTAACTTGTTTGCGTTTACGACATTTTTCAACTGTCGATTCTATCCTGGTTTAATGTCAAGCAGCCTTACCACAAATCCGGTGCTGCTTGATTGATTCTTTGGCCTTGTAGACGCTGCATCAATAATTTTGCTCATCAAACCTGTTGTCTTACTACCAGGCCCATCAGTCGAATCGAGTGTGCAATGCGCTTGCCCTTTTGCAATGTCTTGCTTCGCACCCAGTTACGCGTACCGAATTTCTCAAGGCTCAGATACCACTATACCTATACAATTTTCTTAGCACTACCAGTCGGAATCGACCATTTGAATATTTACGACTCACTAGTCTGGGTGTCATTGGGGCTCTTGCCAAAGTTCGTGCTCTGAGATAAGCTAATTAATTCGGCCAACTCTTTTACCAGGATTTTGCATCAATGGCTACCTTTTTAGACCGACGAGCCGGATGCCATCAGCTTTCTCCTCAACACCGAGATAATTCCACTCTGCCTCCACATCATGGAGACAGGCAGTGAATTAAGCAAAACGGTAAGCAAACGATTTGGCATTTCGATGCCACACTATGCGTATGAAATGCTGTCAAAAACCATCAATGGGCAAATGTTTGGGTTCTTACGGTCAACCTTGCGTTCCATTTCCATTTTCCTTTCTACTCTAATTAGGCAAGTAAGCGATTTTTTGGACGGAATGTTGCCTTCACAAACGAAGTAAGGCGAAACTATTTCTCAAGACGCCGATATTTAGCCATCCATGAATAGACATTCTTGATAAAAGGAGCCGAGAGTTAAAAACGCAAACAGTGGAGATAGGATTGTAGAAGGTTAAATTGTGATTCGGTAGTCACTTTCTAGGCATTACAATGCAGTGACATTTTCCAAGGTCTTCACTTTTTAATTGATCCGCTTATTTGATTCCTATGTTTCTACAGTAGTTGGCTACTGAGGCACACAGTTTTCAAGTCACTCTGCGTATTAGAGTGTTCACTGTGGAGCTTCTGCATGAACCCATGGTTCGTGTATGCTGTGAATGGTCTGATCGGAATAAGCCAACTTTGCTGTCTAGGCTGAGCACTTTTTGCAGTCCATTGTAAGCGCCATGATACTCAAGCATTGTACCGTAAACTTTATAGGATCTGTTGAAGTTGATATTATTATCGTGATATTGTCGTATGCTTTGTTGTTGCATGCAGAACAACGTTTTTATGCTTGATGGACATTTACGTTACTCCCTTTCTGACCATGTATTTACCCACTTTCTTTCACCTAAATTAAATTAACGAAGGCACCAAGCTAGGTCTCGTTTCTGACTTTCGTTGCTTTATTCCCATGTGGTGGGTTCACTTGCATTTGGAACTTGAAACAGCGTTGGGGCGTTGCTATTAGCAGAGACACTGGCGTCTTCTTTTGGCCAGTTTATTCCAGTAATTTCGCTCGAATGCCCTCCTAACATTACTTGGCTATTATTTTTTAAGCGGTTTTCGCTTCATTACGACGTCATAGGCATTGAATTAACATACGAAATTTAAATTACCTAAAAGAATACATTGACATTTGTTTCTTAGTAATCAAAATTTCAATTCACCATTTTTTATATATCCTGGCATTTTTGAAGACGATCACAAGTTGACCTATGGTAGCCTTTTTTACCGTAACCTTGATTCCCCACCAGGAAGTGAATTGGTATCATGACCAATGCCTTTGTGGGTCGACCAGACGTGCACGATGTGAAAATCTTAGTCTCACTCATCCGTTTTCCTTAGGTGGCAACCTTCATAATGCAGAAACTCCTGCAGGATAACAACGGGCTAGATTACATCTGCCATACCTACGAACGATTTGCCCACGTTGCCACCGTTCTCTCCACCATGGTTGAGCAATTGGCAAAGGAACAGTCCACTCGGCTACTAAAGCATGTCATCCGTTGCTACCAACGCCTTTGCGATAACAGTCGGTATGTGAGGCATCAGTTTGCCTAATATTCTAAAAGTGTTTTTGTTATTGGTTCACTGGGAATTTCCCGTTAGGGAATGGAGGAAAGGGCTTCTCTCCTCTCTTTCCGTCTGATATCCATCTTTTGTTAAGTACACCTTTAGACTGTTTGAATAATCGAGGAACGTGCACTTTTGAATACTGAATGGTTTGTGAGAATGCCAGTCTCTTTAATATGGAAATGGGTATCTTGTACTAGACAGGCTTTTGGTGTTATCTCTAGGAGAGGATAGGGCAACGGTGGTCAAGAGTAAGTCTTGTGACTCGATAAGATGTGCTCATTATTGCACTTTGGTGAAGGTATTTTGCCCTTACAAGTTGCATGTATCGCTTTCGGACACTAGTTCGTATCTCCAACGGATTCATTCTACACCGGACAACAATGTGCAATCTGGGAATAATACTGATTAAGGATGAATAGCTCTTTTTCATTGTCAACGAGTTGGCGTTTCGGTTAGTCATGGTTGTATATTCTAGGACTGACTTCGTGTTGCACTCTTGTTAACCTAGATTGAGACATTTTTAAAGCTATTGTTTTGCTATTATTATTTATCACCATTGCTTTAAGTCTCTGCAAATGGTATTTGTTGTTAGTCCAGCGTTAGTAACTAATGCAGTATGGTTTTTATTCGCTTTCTGAGGTTTTAAGACCTTATGTCATTTAGCTGTGCGCCATTAATTTTTACACAAAGGCGAAAATGATGGTAACATCACTATGGTACCGTAATAGTTTGTCTTAATTACCTCAAAATCACGTAGCTTGTGTTTGATGTGTCAAGCAGTAGGAGATACAGATGGGCACTAGGCGAATATCTGAGCTCCGAATAGGTCCGCTCTTGCCGACGATTTTGATCTTGCTTGTTGGCCAAGCTCCTGTTCAAATTCCAAAAGGCGTAGTTTACAAATTGGGTCAGGGGAAGGATGAGAAAGTTGTGGTAAAACACTTCTTGCGTCACTTAATGTATTAGTTGAGGTTATTCTGCAGCTCAATGTTGTGGCCATGCTCCTGTTTATCCTTTGGTCTTATAGTTGGCTCTATGTAAGCGCTGTCTCGGGTTTATTTTCTTCTCGTTTTTCGTGGAACTTCTTCGGCTTCTGCTACCGTTGGTGTCTTGTGCAATCTGGCATACTTTCTTCAGTGATTGGTTCCGTTGTACGATGGTAATTACTTGTTTTTCTCTTTCTCTCCCATAATTCGCTTGATAATGGTAGGTGGATGAGCTTGTCGCGAGCTTGGGACTACCTTTATCTTAACTGTGGTCTTTACTGAACTACTGTCATTCAATCTACTGGTCAGCAGCACGCATGCTTAGTTGTCTCACAATTCACCGAAAATGCTACAATGTTGTCGTATTACTTTCTTTTTTCAGAGTCGAACGCCTCATCGGATGGTTGGTGGATAGTGTGTTCACCCCTCCAGACAGCACCAATGCACATTGTGGTCAGGGGAGGCAGGCAGTGCAAATATCATCCTGTAACTGTAGTTGGGTGCATGCTGAAGGCTTTGAACTATAGCCTTCGAACTGATTTTTAAATAATGCCCTTCTTATTCGTACGTGAAGTAGATAGATTGAATTACTGCGTTGGGGCAGATTTAAATCCTTGTTAACGTGATCAAAACTCATTCATTCATTTGAGGGCTATTATGAACTGTATTTGTCGTAGTTAGGATTTGATGTTCTGGTATAGGTCCCAAAGAGCCCCAGGTCTGGTGTGAGGAGCGCTGTTTCTCATACTGAGAGTTTGCTATGTTAAGTGTCAAACTTCGTCAATGGCAACCCACTTGTCCTCCCTATTTTGATTTACTATTTGCTATCTGCCGATACTTTCCTCAACGTCTGCGTTTTGTTGTTAATATTACTGTCTCCAAATTCACGTCTTTAAAGTATGTGTCTTTAAGATGTGTGGTTTCTGGTTTTGCTTTCTCTTCGTTGACAAAAAGGGCTGCTATCCCTTTCAACGACTGCAGTCTTGCTGTTTCGGCAAAGTACTGTTGTGATCATTATGTGTGCTCTCTTATTCCTTGTATTTTTGATCTCCCGTCCCCATGTTTACCACCTGGTTATTTAAGAAGCATTCTGCATTTTCTATCGAAGATCTCACTACAATTTCCGCAGGCCTGCGCGTTCAAGCGGAGCGGTTTAAACGATGCCTTTTTTGCTCACTCTTACTTCCTTGCTGATCTGGTATTATAGGTGGTTTGACGTTGTCCTACTTCAGCACGAATTTTCACCAATGTTTTTTTTTTGCAGGATTTTCATGATAAAGAAACGGAGTAATTATAATTTTCTTCAAGTTTTTATTACCGCTGTCTACAACGATGCTTTCGATCAGGTTGTGTTGAAGGTAGAATATTTTTTGCGTTTCCAAAATTAGTTTGTTTCGCGAGAAATACTTTCACTTCCATTTGTGTTCGCAAATTTTTTGGAGTGCAGAAAAGGAATGTTAATTGCTTCATTTTTTCAACCCTTTATAATGACATGCAGCACAATTTTTGAGGTCTCAGTAGGTAAGTGAATGCGAAATAAACATTCATTAGCGGCAGAATATTATTTATCAGTCTAAAGAATTCGACTTAAAATGAGCCGTGAGATTGACTATTACTAGGGCTATAACAAGACCATTTTGCTTTTGAAAGATATTGCCGTTGCGCGAGATGTTTCTTCTTTAATTAGTTACTTCCTCTTGTTCTCGCTTTGACTTTCCTTGAGGTTCGTGGGCGTCAACATTCCCTACTTTTGGCCTTGTGCAGAATGTACAGATTGTAAAGACATTCTTGTTTGCAGAATGTGCACTAAATGAGTTGAGTGAGGCAAGCACAATAGTTGTGTTCCTCCTTGTGATCAGTAAATGGTTACCTAAGCGGCTCGCCGTTTTGTATCCAAAAATCCGTTAACAAGCGCTGACGACCATTATTAATTGAATTTTAGAGCGCGTGATGCTTTGCGCAACTGTTTGCCAGAGGCTCTGCGCGACAACACTTTTACCGCACAGCTTGTGGATGAGCCGGCAACCCAGCGCTGTCTTGCCCTCCTCGTTGAACAACTCGCTAGGCCTGCAGTGCCTGCGGCAGCTGGTGTGCCTGGCGCTCCTGGAGAGGGCATAGGCAACGCCAGCGTTACAGACGTTGGTACCGGTGGTGTTAGTGGGATTATCGAGGGTAATAGCCCAAGCGTTGGTACTAATGCCTCTGTTCCTCCCTCTTCCAACCCTCCTCCTATGAAGACAGCACTAGAGGCGCAGGAAGGTGTGCCCAAGCCGGACAGCAGCTAATTTCGCGTGTATTCCTTTCGTATGCACCAAAAATGCCTGAAAATAACTGAAAGGTCCTCTTTCCTTTCCACGCAGCGGTTTTACGCTGGGGGGTGGGAGGAGGGAGCGAGTGTAGATGGATCATCTTGTGTCAAACTAATTGTTCTTATTCTTCTTTACAGCTGTTCTCTCGCCTGTTTTTGATCGTAGCTGACATTTGTTTGTGCTCGAGATGGCACCAGAGCTATTATTATACTTTGCAGAAGGCTATCGTTTTGGCTATTTTGCTGGTTTCAAGATTCTTTGCTTCTGTCAGTGTTGAGCACATCTAGTATGCATATGCGCTCTGACCATTTGGCTTCCTAATTTCGAGGCACAAGCGAAATCCTGCCGGCTTTACTCATCTTTACACGGCTAAACAAATATCAGCAAAAGCAAGTTGCTTTTTCTGTTTTACGGATTTGTCCTTTTCAATCTATGTGGTGATGAATATGGCGGCTCCTTTCTTCTGCGTACGTGCGCACCAGTTAGTTACTTCTGACATACGGGCGATCTCCCCCACCATGTGGGCTTGCTCGAGGCGACTTCTGTTCTTGTGTTTGAGATCACAAGTTGTCAGTGCGTGGCTCACCAACGCTACAATGGAGTGCACACGAATAAAAAGTTGCTTAGTACGAAATTGGAAGAATTCTGATGGGGACCATGAAGTAGTTTACTCAGGCTGCTGGCTGTGCTTTCTTCGCCTCCGTCGACATCAAATATTACAAAAAAGAAAAAGATATGGGATTTTAATGGATTCTTTTCTCTCATGCAAATCAAGGGCTTCTTCTAATTGCGTTATTTTACATGACTTACTCGCATGGAAGTCGGAGTGTAGTGCCACCTCGGACTCAATTTGAAATGTGTCGATCTCACTTCAGTCCTCTCACGCGACACAGTTTGGTAGTTGAAATTCTCGGAAGCATTTCAAGTGGATGGTATAGAACTCTTCGAACATCTCTCTCCAATCTTTTGTTCATTTTCACCGGTGAACTCGTGGCCTACTTTACGATTTATGGGTTCGCGATCACCTATCAATTAGACTTGCATAATAAACTAGACATTCATATATGTTTCCTCTAAACCTGAACTGCTGATAGTAGTTAGCCTAAGAGAACTGGTATTTTGAATTAATTGAAGTGAGGGAAGTATTTTATTTGTGTTTATTTGTAAGTACTGCCCCATCAAGATTCGGATGTCGATTAAGGCCCATTCCTTAAACAATATGGCCATTTAGATACAGAGGCATTAAGAAACTGATAGGACGACATTTGTCAGCATGTGTGGTGAGTTTTCCTTTCATACGGCAATTTTTTTAGAGTGAGGAGATTATTGAAGGAAGTTGTCCAGGGTTGTGACTAGTGAACATGTGCTTTTCCACGCATGGAATGTCTAGGCATTGAATTCCAAGGCACGTCACCTTTGTTGGACAAAGAAAGGTATATGCCTACAGAGATAACTATAGTCAATCGCTCAGCTTAGCCTTTGATCCTGCGCTAAGTGCTCTTTAGGCCCCTGTAGTGGGTGTTTTGACCTGTGGGGCCTTGTAGAATGAGAGGAGGGAGATGTGGTGGTGGGAGTAGATAAAAGAGAGACAACTTTGGTGGCATTCAGGACAGTCATCAACGGCACTTTCTGGGTGGCTGATGTGTCGCACATAAGCATATGGGTGCAACAGTGCGCAACGATTCTGACTTATCACAACAGAAAGGATGGTGGACTTTAAATCAGCTTGAAACACCCAACGCAGGCAGTTGAGTCAATTTCAGCAGTGTCGAAATCGCATCAGCTAAAGGGTTCGCTCAGATAATCAGTACCTTTAGGTGGAATGCAGATAGGCTGTTCTCAAGGTCACAACCGGCGTAGGCTCTTATCTTGAGGATCAGAATAGACTAACGCATAGTAGGAGTTAATTAGCAATATTAGCTTCCGAGATTGAAAGTAGGTTGAACTGAGTGCACACGCTGGCAGGTGGCATCGCAATGGCAATGCGGATCGCATTGTGTCATCTGCCAATCACTTTTAGGGCCATTTAATGGTGGAGCTCGTATCATCGTAAGTCGACTGACTCAGAAGCCGGTGATGAGTGTGGCGACACCTAGCGGACATAATAAAATAGTGCAACCACTCACCTGGGCCTTGGCATTAGTGATTGGGGACGTGTAATTGTGATCCACAAATAAGGATTAGTAAAAGTACTGGGTTTGATAAAATAAGAGTACGACTGAGTCTAAAATTCTTCTTTTGCGCAGGTGGTTAGGTTGAAACGGATGGCCGCTTCTAGGGGCGGAGAGTCAGTCAAACAATCGACGTAGGGGCATGCAAGCATGAAGTGGGAAGGCGCAGACAATAGAAGGGTTCAGATTAAAACAAATTTTTAAGTCTTTAAATCAAAGTGCACCTAATCAATTTAGGATGTATGTCTTAAAGCAAACACTTTAAGAATTAAATTCTTGCGTGCTAGAGTCAATTAAATGAGTTCTTTTAATCTTAAAAACCTTTAAACGTTGTCATTGACCTAAGTTTAGTCTGAATAAAATTCATCCCTTTCCAAGGAGTTTTGCAAAAGTTAAACAAATTCAACGGTGGGTGGTGCCAGTGGAACTTTATTAGCGCTCATTTTCCTTTTGTAGATTCAAAATCATGTAAACTACAGGAGAATGTCCCTCCCATAAAACACTTAAAATTAGGCTCATTTTTGTCCAAAAGTGGAAAAACACCACCCTGGAGGATGATGAGTTTTTATAATTGCGTGGAATGTACGGGAAAAAACAGCAGCTTTACTATCAAATAGAAAAAAACCTTTTCCGTTTGAAATCGCAAACGTTAAAATAGGCATTTAAAAAGGGTAGTACCTTCAGCAATGACTTCGCTTCCTCTATCTTTCTTTAATCATGAGGACGATTTTACTATGCGACAAGAGTTAACAAACTTATTCATTCCCTTTCAGCAAGCCATCGGTAAAGTGCGCAGCTCCGCATGGCTTCCCAAAGACGAGAGGAGGGATGAGGTAATTTTTATTTATGTCTAACTTTAGGTAATGTCAAGCGTTCTACTTTGCATCCCTGCTAGTGCACTTATACAAAACAATCTGATCCCTAGAAGGTGTCAGCAATCCTCTCATCCTTCCCTTCAAGTATTGTCTTCGTTTGTCTTTAGGATTAACTTGAGGTGCCACAATAATGTGCTTACCCTTCACATAATTACATCGCTAAGCCAAGAATTAATGCATTAAAATGTCGGTGATTGCCCAAGTAATTTCTGCAGTCCCTTAAAGTTAGATGTCCATATTGCAAAAATTAAGTGATTTTAATAATCGCGGAGAATTCATTTTTTTATCACAAGCGATTGCTCTAATAAATTCTCAAGCCCAAACATGACTGTTCATCCCTCATTTTGTGGCCTTAGGCGACCTAAAGGTCTGCGCCATTGTACTTTCATCGGGCGATCCGATCTCTGCTTCTTGCTGTCAAACGCTAGATCCTTCTGTGGATGAACGATACATGCTAATCCCAAAGTACTATGCATTCTACCATCTACGGAGAAGGTGGTGAAATATAGCTACTACTACAGACCATGCCACTGTTGAGCAAATTAACTAAGAGCTTCAGATCATTCTTTCAACAATGTTTAAGACGACACACCACTGCGTCTCGGAGAATCTAGGCATCTTAAACATTTTTCGGCTATAATTAGAATGCAATTACCAAACCCTTCCCAATATTAAAGTACGCAAAATGGGTAGATGATAATTGGAATTAGGGTTTCTCCAAAAATCGTTCACATAAAAATTTTTTACATAATTGGGCCTCAAAAACCACGATTGTTTAGCTTGATTTGGACTGTCTAAATTAAAAAGCGCTGTAATTTGGGTGGAAAAGTTGCCTTACCTCGTAGGGCATGAAAATTTATTTGAACTTAATCAAAATTTTTAAATAATGTCTCAGAAGCAAAATTCTGTCTAAACTCTCAACGAGGGATAATCTGGAAGCCTAAATGGACTGTACTGATTTGTGTACTGGGACGCCTAATTCCAGTAAATCGTTTTCTCTTTTTGATGAAGTGGACGAAGGAAAATAATCTTTTACCTTAAATTTGTAAAGCCCATAATTACTCGATTGCCACAAGGCACAACTTTACAAGTCTGTTAAACGGAAGTCCCACTTGACCGAGCAGAGGATGGATCGAAGCGTTCTCATCGAGTAGCGGGTTTATATGACTCAGGTTTGGTTTCTAAAGTGCAGCAAATCTCGTGCATTAAATGGAATGCCTCTATAAGTCCATATGATCCTTCCTATCGGCGTGCTAAAGAGACTGCCTCTGCCTCACCTCGGATTGGCCAGAGGCTTTTGAAAATAATTCCCAACCCGCGTCCAATCATCGTACAACGTTGGATTAGTCTGAGCATTCCTATCTGCGCCGGCAAAAGGTGCATTTCACCAACAGCACGTCTTCCACAGAATGACGAATGTCACAACTCCTCCTGGAGAGGAGTCCATCTTTGGATGGGGTCCTCTAATCCAAACGGTAGTTTTCATCATTTATGGTGTTATTATTATGCTCAGTCTGCTGGGCAATACAATTGTCATCCTCGTTATTCTTCGTTGCAAGTCCATGCAATCAATAACAAACCTCTTTATTACCAACCTTGCTGTCTCTGATTTACTCATGAGTCTGGTTGCGGCGCCATTTACACCCATCGCTGCGTTCTCCGACACATGGGTGTTACCTCAGTTTCTCTGTAAGCTTCTCAGCTTCACGATGGGGGTTTCAGTGTACGTCTCCACACTGACGTCTACAGCCATTGCAGTGGATCGCTATCTGGTCATTGTGCATCCCTTCTTCGCAAAAATGCGCAATTGGATGTGCGGAACCATTATTGCCACAATTTGGGCCATCGCCACGCTCATCTGCTTACCGCTTGCTATCCATCAAACCACTACTGTCGATCCCGTCCTAAATGTTACAATTTGTACGGAGTCATGGCCTCCTGGGGAGTCTAGACGGGTAAAACTTGTAGTAGTCACCTCACAAATCTAATTTTCTTCGATTCATCTTTTGCTTACCTGTTCAAGTTTTTTGAACTACTCTGCACTAAGGTTCAAAAGTTGTTTATTGATATGTTATTTGATCCAACCTCTCTGTTGGAGAGGCTCATTTTTCAACCCTGTTTGCGGTGGCGATTAAATTAGTTAACATTATGTAGTCTCGATCCTTCACGTAGACTCATATTTGGTGCATTAACGCCAGGTTTGGTAATTAGTTTATGCCCATAAACACACATCATATCGCCATTCTGCTTTAGCCATCTAAAATAAACTTTTTTTCGCTCCTCATTTATTACGTTCAGACTCCTGGAAGAAAAAGTAACCGCTATCAGTGTTAATGGAGGAACATACAACAGCACCGTATACTGTCTAGTTCATAGTTAGTTTCCAATGTATTAATAAATACAGTTACAATTGAAGAGAGAGTAAATAAAACCATATTTTGCAAATGGTGAGTTTTAAGCGACATACATGTTTTCAACCCTGTTGACAAGTTGCAGTGTCGCGTTCTAGGAAGGCGATTCATTTTAATCAAGGTGAGAACGCCTCCAGTCAAAGGTTGACGGTGACATGCATGGTTTGAATAATTAGGTGTGCATAGGTTAGAAAGTCCAGCCGATGTCCATCAAGCGCACAACCGTTGATACAAAGCCTTTTAATTTTGCCGGTAAACATTTCTCATTAATAAATAATTAAAGAGAGAATGGTCGCAAAATGGATGTGATTTGAGTTAAAAGAAAGTGGAAGTGTGAGGAGAGTACTTAAAGCGAACAATAAAGGGAGAGCGACGTTGAAGCTCCGCTTCCCCCTCCCTCTCCCTTCGGAGTATCCAAGTCCAACGTATGGTAGACATTACATTTATAATACTTGTTTTGAAAAGCATAGCAAATCACAAATTTTGCACATAGGCGCCAAGTCTTCTTACGAAGCTTCAGTAAGACCAACGAAAAAAAACAGTAGGATTGTTTGGCTAGACTTTTACAGTGCAATGCTTTGATTAGTACAGATAGGTTCTTCAAAAGGTGGTAGACCGCTGCTTTAATCTTCCTTTCTGTTCAATTTTATAGGTGTACATAAAATTAAGCGTTACTCCATTAGTACCCTAGCCCAAAGGGGAGTAGCATTGTGGTTGTTCTAGACGCCATTTATGACACAATCTCTGGCCTGATTCATGGCTTACACTTTAGTGTAAACAATCGCCTCTTGCACTTTAAAACCCACAATCGGGTTGGCAGATTTTAAACAGAGGCGCCGGACAGTCCTTTAGGAGGCACCATCTACCCTAATCACATGTAGGAAGCGCTGCTAAATTCCACGTTGTCTCC
This sequence comes from Hydatigera taeniaeformis, assembly GCA_900622495.1. Taxonomy (NCBI): domain Eukaryota; kingdom Metazoa; phylum Platyhelminthes; class Cestoda; order Cyclophyllidea; family Taeniidae; genus Hydatigera; species Hydatigera taeniaeformis. Next base: position 18,502 of record UYWX01000316.1, read on the forward strand.
TGATCTTAAGCAAAACGCTTTAGAGCTCAAAATCTGTTAAAATCTTCCTTCCTTTACAATGTGAGATATGTGGAGGAGCTTATATAGCCTTGAGTAAATTCATTGCCAACTTCGTCTTGAATTATGCCAAGACGACGTACATGGACATGATGTTACTTTTATTGAAACGCAAATACATTAATACGTGAGCCTATTGCGATTTTTATAGTCTACTGAAGAGGCTCCAGACAACGTCAGATTGTAATCTCAGTTGATTTTTGCCATGTCTTCGAAGCAGGCTTTATGTCCAGCATTTGTGATTTCGTATTGTTTGAAGTCGTGAGGCCATTAGCAAACATTGTTAACTCAAACATAATGTTCTCTACCACTTGTGGACAATTGTATGAGCTAAACAATCACGAGATCTGGTGATAGATGTCCTTGGGACCGTAAATGTGGGGCTAGCAAAGTTCCGCCGCCTTTTTCTCAACATTGTTGTGG
>UYWX01000317.1:0-18912 GCA_900622495.1 Hydatigera taeniaeformis
GGGATTCATTCACTAGAGAACATTCGTCCAAGGGAAGAAAATAAACTGTTATGTTTCCCGTATCGAGTGCATCTTTGCATTCAGGGCAGATGTTAGTTAAATAAGACCGAATTAGGCACAGACAGGGGCAGATTGGAGGCAAGGCTGGTAATGCGTTCGGATTTAATGTAGGCTATTTGTCATCTAAATTCCCCTCAAGCCCTTTAGGCGTAAATACTTTGAGATAAATTCAACAAAATGTCCTAGTGGACTAATGTATTTTTACCTTTATTTAATAATAATCACTGTACCGTTCGTTTCGAATTCGAGAAGGATTCGAGTGCCATTTTCCAAGTTGCCTAGTGTGATAGGACAAAATAATTTAAGTTTTTGCAAGCATTCGGTGCATTATAAGTTAAAAATAGTGGAGAAAAGAGGAAATGCTAAAGTTGTCTGCGTTTATTTTTTTGGGCTTGCTGTAACTATCTGCCTTTGTTAATTCTTCTTTCTCCTTCTCCGCATCGTGCCTTTTTGTTTAAGCTCATAAGGGCTTCACCCAACTTGATCAAACTATGTCAAATGATATATTAGTGAAAACAAAGTAACAGCAAGTTGTAGACAGCAATTTAGCTTAAAAATTTGGTAGGTAAAAGGACTACGATGTGATAAAACCCTTATTGTAAAACAAGTGTTCATAACGATATGGTCGATCATGGGGGCAATCTCGTCACTTTATTCATGGTTAAAATGCTAACTACTTTCTGCTCCTGTGGTAGGATGTTAAAAATAAGCGATTTCCACAGGGCGTTTTGCTGCATTAAAGGTGCGCTGCTTCCCATCACAAACGGCGCCTATGCCTGGTAGTGCAGATTCAGACGATCAGCATTTTTGGTATGCATTCTACAGTTCCCTTCTTCCTCTAAATCTCCCGCTTGCGCTGTATGATTGCTATCTCGACTCCTCACCCTCAGCGTCAGTCTGTTTGTTAGTTTGTCATTGTGGTTGCCTGTTTGTTCTATCATTCCTCGCTTTTTGTCAGTCAATCCAGACCTTCATGAGTGCGAGAGCCATACCCAGAGGCTTTGCAGTGGCGCCTCAATTAGTATTGCTAAACGCTTTTGCTCAAGAATAGCGTAGAATCGGTGGACATAAGAAGCAGACGAAAATACCGTTTTGCTTCTTCTTCGTTTGATGAAAATGTATCCCTCTTATGTCGAATTCTTACGCATGCATATTATAAGCCGTTCTTGTATAGTAAAAGCGACAAGGTTTAAATGTAAACAAATTCAAAAAAGTCATTTTGGGAAGAAAAACACATGCAGAAAATAACCAGACTCCTTATAAAAGTACTGGGAGCTGCTTCGGAATTTGTTTATCACAATTTCTCACTCTCTTCTGACAGTCAGGAAGTAACATTGACAGAATAGGCGGCATTTACTTTTCGATATACCTTGCAAATTAGGGAACCATTTCCACAAAAGGGTTTAGTAAATCGTCTGTGGGAAGTAAAGTCAATGTGTTTATCATTGCTAACAGTGATGCAAATAATTTTTCCAGTTGTCGAAGCCTTTGCCACTCATAACCGGTGAATGAGTTGCATTTTGATGTTTATTGAATTGCAATAAAAATATTATGTTGACCACTTTGCTGAGCTTTAAAATATTGCCTCCAAGCCATGGCTGTTGGTGACCACCTATGCCACATAAGGTGCTAGGTATTATGTTGTGTCAATGTCAAAGACTTTGAACGTTTGGACCTCGCCCTAAGATGTCGCAGATGCTAGCCCACGGGGCGCATCTAGTTGTGTCAGTTACTAAAGGTTCTCTCTTGCTCGATTCAGTGTCTATTGAATGTTCCATTTCAAAGACCTCGAACGGAACCTTTGTAAAGCCTGACTGCCTCAGGAGGACATTCAAGGGCTTTGTCGATTGCCCACAGTCCATATAAATTTCCTCGGGCTTTATTTTAGGTACATGCGTATTAGCTCCAAGGCCTTGTAGAGGTAGGAAAATTTTGATAGAATTGACAAGGATTTGTTTAAAGAATACTCGAATCCTGACTTCGACGGGACATTCACAAATTCACACTTTTTTCAAGATTATTTTAAACTTCCTTGAAGCCGATCGATTTTAATGAGCTATATTTCTCAGCTTTCGTAGTCTCTTTCGAAGTTACTGTTACCATTGCTCTGCCTAACCTTAAGATGTCAATGCGACGGACTTCAGCATCATCATTACGTACATTAACAAGCTGCGATTGGAGAGGTGAATCCTGATTTTAGTCCTCTGTGTAAAAAGAACGCGATTTGCCAATGGAATGGAAACACTATCATCAAAAGCATTGCTTCAAATGACTGCAGGATTGACAGCAAAATAGCATTTAAAAATGTGTTGCAGCACTATGAAATTGTCCTTCCAGAAAAAAATGACTTAAGAAGTCATAAAGCTTAACTCTTACTGTGAGCTCAGTCTTGATACTGAGAGAATTACTAGTGTGTTACAGTATATGACGATATATTTCCATTGTCTGCATAACATTTTCACTAAAAGTAGATCTATTTATGCCGTGAAATAGCTTGTAAGCAGGGAAGTCGTGAAAGCTGCTAAAATTTTCAAAGTCAAAGCGGATGCTATGTGGTACGTGGTTTGTGTGACTCGTTTTTCCTTTTAACTTTCAGCTAGATCCTTGTCCAAACGAATTTATGCACTATTATTTTGAGCACTTTCGAATCACACAGTCATATATGCGCTAACAGTTAATCTGCTACTTAATTGTCTTCTGGACCTTCTTGGTGGTCCCCTATGAGCTCAAAAGACTCACTCGGGGACCTCAAGTTCACCGAGCTTAAACTTTCGCAAAAAATGACCTCATGTCTGTCATAGCATGATTACAGATGACAATCGTACAGTCAGTGGGATCATGCTAGACACCCATTATGTCACGAGCATGATGTGGTAGCAACCAGTTGACTGTGCCCAAGCGTTAATATGTCTCGGCGGATGTTATTGCTAATCAGCTTGTCTAAAAATATTTCTAATTTGGTAACAAGTTCAGTCATTTTACGCGCAATGTGGGATATGTGGCGGTCCTTTTGATCAGTTGCGATCCGTATTATAGTACATTGTGGGTTATTTTTGAAAGTTTTAGTTGACGCTTTCGCCACACCATTCCTGAATACCTAAATGAGCTAAACACTGGTTGACGTGCACGCTGCAGATTTTTGCACGAGTAAATCTTGAGTCGGTCTCTGACCCCAGTCTTTCAATTTCACATCCCTAGACTTGAGTTCATTCTTTTATCTATCCACTCCTCTGCAAATCCACTCCCTTGCCGAGTAAACCATTGATCTTGTAAATACTTGACTTTAAAAATTAGCACATTAGACACAATAAGCGGGTTTGAGTGCCTCGAATCAAGAGTTCCGAGGACTTAAGAAAGCTAGATGTATTGGTTTCATCCCTTGGTGATAGGTAGACTACCGAACTACCATTCACTGCAGTCAGAAGTCACCATAAGCTGCTCAAAACAATGTATTTTCGACTTCAAATAATTCGTTTGAGGTAAGCGAAAAAAAATTATAACACCGTCATTTGTCCTGCGTGTTACAGTTGCTAACGTAATTGCCTGAAAATTGGTCGTAACAAGCATGGTGGAGTCACTAAGCTATAATCATTTGAGGCGCTCAGTAGACACCTTTTGTATGTGTCGCGGGCGATGCTTTGTGCGATTCGCCAGTGATATTAATTGGGTTTCCTCATCATCATAGACTTTGCTAGAGCACCACCCATTTATGCCAGAACCGCGTCACTTGATAAGATGGATGCATCGCTATTTGTGATCCATCTGCACTGCACAATATGATTGCGATGCCGTTACTTATCTTAGCAGCTTGCAGTAGAACGATGCATCTGCTTCACCGCGGTCACTCAGACTAGCCAACCCCCGACAATGCGTTCTTGGCAAAGCATCAAATCATGCTGAAGCTTTGGGTGTAGTACACGTTGTAGCATGCTGATAGTAACTTCTTTCAGATGAATCTATCACTGGGGCAGAAAATAATGAGTTTATTGCCTCCTTTACCCATCGGTGATAACACGCTGCCGATTACTGTATCATAGGCGTAAGTATCCAGTAGGGATGATAAGGTTAGTAATTTTAAGCTGTGCAAGACTTGCTATAAAGGACAAGGAGGGTGTCTAAATGACTCTTTTGTTTTCATATTCGCGTGTAAACTTCGCTTAGCAAGTCTTTTGCTGGTTCATTTTACGAATTTTTTAGAGATGATGCGAGCCTTTAAAATCATCAGGCAGAACGACTGTACCAAAATATCTCATACCTTGTGTTAAACAATAAGTGAAATTTCGTCGAAAAGGACATTGCGAATGCTTTGGAGAAGTCAATTCCTTTTCACTTTTGCTCATTTTTACGCCTGATAGACGTCTCATCATTTTCCTCATTTTTGTGCCGGTGTATTTCATGGTTTTTGTAACAGAATTCTAACGGCACAGCTAATGATCCTAAAAGGTTCACTTAATACTGTCTTCTCTTGTCCATTTTTACTGCGTTCGCATATAGGCCTTCTGATTATGACTCCAAGTTGGAGAAGGAATTTAACCTGTGGTAGAGAGGACAAGGCATGGATAACGTAAGGTGCTCTGAGGAGGTCCGTGTCACCTTAAAGGCCTTTTGAACAAACATTTACTTAGCTCCACAAACAACTAATTCTCTTCTTCAAGAGAAAGTATTTTGTGTCTGGATAAGTGCAAGATTGGTTTATGTCCATCGATATTTGTTCTTTGTAGCCTAAAAAAATGCCATGGAAATGTTTTCTTTTTCCCTTTACAGTTTGCATAAGCAGTGAAAATAAACTGCTCATATCATTCATAGGTGACCACTGCCGATAGAATAGGAGCGCAGCCATCATCAGTGCATTCCATGGAGATTTTAGAAGGATTTGACGCCTGTAAGAAAATCAACGCCAATTGTTGCGACTAAAGCCAGTTCTAAGCGTCCGATAAGTCCACCAACTGGATTCCCCTTTCCCCTACTTGCTTTCCACTAACATTACTCCTGTTATACCACAAAAAAGGCGCCTGATTGTAAAGCAAATGTTAAAATTCGTAACACTTCTCGATGATTTGGCAAAGGAGTCATAGGAGGGATCGTATAATTTGCCTGGGCTAATAGAAATAAGCAGGAAATGGGCAAATGTAATGAACTGAATTTCGCAGAATAATGTGAGTTTCGACACCAATGTCTTTGGTTTTTTTAACTATTCAGGTTGCTGTAACGCAGAACCATAAGCAACACATGATCCTTTTTCTTGACCAAAAATGTGCGCTTGCCATGAACTCTGCAATTGTGCTAAATGATGGTTGCTAATGCATCTCTGTAAAAAGAGAAGCCTGGAAGACTGAGATTCGATGGAAGTTAGAAAGTCTTGGTTCTTTCCTCCTCCATTCCATCCACAGTTTAGTAAGAATTTGATAATTCGTCCCTATCAGTGGGAATTTCAATTGAAATTAAGGCGAAGAAGGCGCAGGAACGGTTCAAGTATGTAAAGGAGGCTGCAACTTTGTCAAATATTTTTAGACTTAAAACGCAAGTTCTAAGAGACGCATTCAGTGTCAACAGGGGAACATCGACGCAATCGCATCAGGATGCCTTTTCACACAAATCTCCTGCATAAAAACTAGAAGTAAAAGCCAAGTAAATTTAACTTTCTTCTTTACAATATAATAAAAAGCATAACTTTTCTCGCTTGGCTTTTCATGCACATGTGGTGCTTACAGACTTCCTTGAAGTGGATAATCGAAGCAGTGTAAATGAGCACACTCTGATCTGACTCAAAGGCATTCCATTCAGAGGAAAGACAGAGTTGAAATCTTCAGTACCTACCAAATTCGTGACAATAGCCAAACAAGTAAGGCGAGCATTGCTCAACTTCAGCTTAAGCACCATTTACAAGGTTCGCCACATGATTTTAATGGTTTTACTTTTACTTAAGGGGAGTACAAACTCCTTTGTTTCAAAAAGTGAAGAAAGTATGTCCGATTTAATTTTTGTATCTCGCCTTATGCACTAAATATTGTGATGCCACTTTATGCAAGATGAGCGGAAAATTCTGATTGGTGAAAGATCCGTTCCCACATTGAAAGCGAATCCACAATTTAACATCGCCATAGACCAGAATGCGATGGTCGAGTTGAAACACTCTGATACCTTAATATTATAAAGCTTTTTCGGACATAAGATTATACACGTTCGGTTAAAGTACGCAAAGGTTTAGGAAAATTTTGGGCCATAAATCCACACATTTCGAATTGTAAGGTGTATTGCTAAAACTTATTTCGACGTCGTTCTGTTTCCCCAAGCCTTCTGAGGTCTTCTATCGAAACGCAAATATGGCATTTGCATTCAACTTTCCATAAAACAGTTATGCGCATGAAGCATTTAGAAAGAATTTAAAAGAAATGTGAACATGCTGCAAGAGTGAAACGTACAGAAGGGTTGGGAACCTACCTCCATGGTCTCTAGGGCCTTGTGTCCCATGGACGGTCAAAAAAGGAACTACGAGTTCCCGCAGTTTAACTACGAAGAAATGAAAATTCAGAAAATTTCACAATTACTTAATGAGTTTGCTTAAAACTTGAAAGGGATTGCTCATAACGCTTAAAATTTTCTAAACCACTAGAAAGAGGACAAAACCGGACTTCAGAATTTTGCTAGCAACGCAAAACCAATGTCCAAAATGACAGAGAAGCTTGAATCTGTTGGGTATAAGCATTGTGACCCAACTCATAATTATCAGCCAATTTTCTGTTAAGACTTATTGCAAGCGCCCTCGATCCGAACTGGGCTTTTGATGCGATGAAAACAACTCTGCTATCATTTGATGGAGCTGTGGAGAAAACCCACACTGTAAGTTTCAAAAATTGATCGAGACGACCAAAAAGGAGGAGGTTAAATATGTTAAGTGCCTTCTAATTCCGGCTGTAGATCCATCAACAGCAGTAAAATGAGGAAAAATTAACCTCACGCGTTCCAATTTTTGACAGGTCAGCGCAAAATGAAGTAGCGCTGTAATGCTTGTTATAAATCGTACAAAATGGCACTCTCACAAGATTGTCCTTAATAATGTTGACCGGCGGGCCTATTTTACTTGTATAAGGCATAAATACATCCCGTAAAACCCAACACTACACTCCACCTTTTCGCTAACATTATATATTCTACCATTTTTGCCCTTTTGATAGGGGAGGTACGCTTATTAAGGGACAATAGGTTTTGCGACACATTTGATACAAGAGAATGAGAAAGAGAGTTCAAAAGAAGCCGTCAAGGTTTCAGCATAGTCATGGTTGTCGAAAATCTTTGTGTCAGGGCCGAACTATCAAGGCCGATGATTAAAATGAATTAAGAATCTGTACTCGACTGTGGGTAAATAGCCATAATAACACATTTGAAATAATTGAAGTAAGTAAAAATGGTGATGCCATGCAAATAATAATGAGCTCGAAGGAATTTGAAAATTATAGGTCTTCTCTTGACTCCATGTCTTACACTATTTGGCAAAGCTCACAAGAAGAATTATGCAGAAGCTGGGCTCATGGAAGCAGAACAAATGATGTGAAACTAACGTATCCTCTTGCCTTGGCTTAATATCATGAATTTAGGAATATAAACGCAACTGCATTCTTAGAAATTCAAGAAGACGAATCAAGACACGGTTTGTTCTTCATTAGGAATCCATGTTCAAATGAATCTCCCTCAGTCTCCCTAATTCCTTTTACTGTCTTAGCAATCCTTTTGTTCTCATTCTACGCAGGTTTATTAAAACTTTGTACCTGTCTTAACAGAAATCAGTCCAAGGCTGTTAATTTTGCGATGTCTGCAAAAAGTCGCTCCGATAGACGGAATTGTCGCAGACATCTTACAGTTAAAACTCCTCATTATCTGATTTAATACCGTACAAAGGCTAACAAGGATAGGTTTGCCAAGGGTACTCCATTTTTACGATCCACGGCAATACTACCAGACCTCGAGAATCTCGAAATCGTAAACAATGGCAAGAGTTACTCAAGTGCAGACATGAACCGCCCAAAAAAAGGGATAATTCCTCACGATCCAGAAATAGATTAGACAGCAGCGCTACGAGAGGACGAGTAGAGTTGCGCCCATGGTGATGCAGAGCGAAGATCATAAAAGTTAAATAATAGCGTTTCTAAAGACCTTTAGTTCTGGATTCGCTAATGTCGACGCGACATATACATTTGATTACAGAAAGAGCATCGTTGCAGGATGGGCTTACGAAACTGCCTTTTTTACTGATGAGCAAATTGTAAAGCAGTAAATTCTGTGAAGGCTATTATGATCGGATGAAGATTTGATGGATAAAAGGTATTATTTAGAAATTGTTGAAAAACAAATGATTTTTAAGTACCTTTAGTGAAAATCTCCAGATTGAGAAATGTAGACCTGACAGTGTTTTCCGGATCATCAGCACTTTGGAGCATTTATAGTGAGACAGTACCAAAGACATTGCCAAAACTTAGACGAAAAAACAAATAAATTAAGGAAATGATTGACAGGTAAGGACGGTCATCTTGACAACCCGAGCACAATAGCTATTGCATCTTAATGGTTCAGGACATCATCCACATCGCTTGTCATTGCAGGAGAAGTTCGCTTGGTACAATTTCTAAGTCCTTTGGAGCAAAACTGAACAGCACCAAACATAGTAAAATTGAAACTACCAAACTTTCGGGAGAGAAAATTTTGCATTGTAATTAGTTTTAAAAATTTGTTAACGTATTTAACTTAAGCTCGGTGTCAATATCTTCATAGGTTTTGCACCAATTATCGTCAGACCACATAGAAAAAATCATAGGACGGTAGGAGTGCAACAGCTCTGAATAATGTGGGAATCAACTGGTACGCAAGTTCAGGGATAAAGACAAGTATTCTACCATTCCTGCTTGGGTACTGAGAGGATGGGAGGAGGAGGTGGAGATGCGAATGTAATTTTAAGAAATTGGGGTGGGTAAAAAGCGGCCCAACGAGAAATGTGTCCTTAAAGACCCTTTTCGAAACCCCGACCTACCCCTTCTTTACTCTCAATAATTTGCTATTCGTTAACACAAAAACCATTGCATTTGCTTACCACAAGGTGGTGAAAAGGTGAAGTTGGATAGACAACACAATTGTAATGCACCTGTCATGAAAAAATTGTTCACTATGTTGGTAGCGGTCAAAAACTAAGACTACGGCTAAACACAAGGCGATGTTTGTTGATTGCTGATGCCAAAAATATAATTACGCCCCCATCAAAATGGGTTCTGTCGGACACTGAATCTTGGAACGAAGCATAAATTAAAGGCTGTTGTTTATGTTTTCGCGTGATAAAATGGGGGATGAGGGCTTCATAGCGACAAATTTGTTTCGTTCTCCTGAAAACTAGGGAGTAGCAAAGGAATGCTGCTTCCTTGCAAGTGTGAGACTGCGTCGCAGCAATTTTGACGACGTTTTGCTAGTGCTATACGAAACCTGAGTTACTGCGCACAGTTGCAATGTATTTTCCCATGACCGCATTCGGCTTGCATGCAATTACATGCCGATCAGTTGCGAAATACTCATTTTGTGTAGATCTTTAGCCTGCCCGGTTGAAGGGCATTATTTTGGCAGCTGATGATTGGCAAACTTCCCTCTCACCTTCTATTTATTTGGAAAATTAATGCCATGAAACTTTTTGGCGGTAACAGCAGTCAGATTGAGAAGTAGACGATAAAGAATGGTAGCCATGAAGCTGCTTTGTGTTTGCAGCATAACTTTTTTACCTCTTACCCGTCAGGGTTTATTTTGACATGCTGTTAGGGTTCTACATGCAAATGGAATGTAAGCAGAGACGCAGATACAGAAGGCGTGACACGTTTAACTAACTGGTGGCAATCCCTCGCATTCCTCAGCCTAATATGATAAGTCAGGAATTTGAAAGGCTTCATGCACGCAAACCTCATTTTAATCCGTTACTGGTAGAGATCTGCCAATTTTCAGAAGAAATCCTCTCAAATGATTAGTGCGAGTTAGTCCGCCTAGCGCGTAATGAAAACACTGAATATTTCTACTTAAGAAAGAATGTAAAAAGCATCATCTTTATATACGTGAGTAAAGTGCTGATACACCCATTATGCCGGTCATTGAACTTATTGAAGTCCAAAGCATCCAGTTTGGCGAATATTTAACGAGTACGGTCAAACAATCTCCTTTAATCCTATCAAGAGACTTCCTGATGTACTAACTGATGAAAATCTTTATGAAAAAATGACTGGGAACGAAGACTATAAGTTGGGGGAGATGGCCACTGACAGCTTGAAATAGCCCAATTTTTGTTTACTACTAGCCAGCTCACCAATTATAATGGCCATCTGGATTTGATGAAAAGAATGCCAAGAAATCGAGTAGTTTTAAAACGAATCTAAAGTAGTTTATTTTGTAGCTCAGTGTCGTCTTTTTCGCACACGCTTGATTAAATCATGTGATAGTCTGCAACTATTTCCGTAAACTAAAAGAACAATTTCCAGCTGGGACACAAACACAAACCGTTTCATAATAGATAAGAGAAGGTACCTGCATTATTCTCCCATTAAAAAGGGTGGCTTGTGTCAAGTTAAGCAAAATGACAAAGCTATGCCTTTCTTAACGAATGCTTTACCTCAGTTCTCCGAGATCTCATCCAAGCAGTAGAACAAATCAACTCCTAACTGTAGGTTGAGAGGAATTTATGGGGAGATAGAAATGGTAGTATATCTCTGAATCCGCCAAAAAAATGATGCGGTGATTTGACTCATCCTTCCTCTGTTAACGCGACCTTCAGCGGCAAAGCATGAAAGGCGTGGAGGCAAGAATTGGCTGACAGCCCCACAAGCGTCGACACTTTTGTCCCCAATTTTGTGTTCATGCCTACTTGGCAAAAATAAAAAATATTGAATTACTTCTGCTAATTTCCCTCAAATTATAGCTTTATTTGATTGTGCACGCCAACTAGCAGACGCGCTTCAAATTCTGGGTGCAGTTAAACTATTCTTCAATAGGTGTGGACGACACCGTCAGGACAGATTGTAATTCATTTTCTCACTAACTATGCCTGAAGCACAAGATCTGGCTTTCTAAACGCCAAGTAAGGTGGTGCAGGATCAGAGGGAAATTAAATTTTTTCTTACAATAGGAGCCGTGTGCACATCACCATTGGTCCAGAGCATGGTAAGCAACCACAGAGCCGGCTTTTGATGACCGTAGCATAATGAGTTTTATAAACAAGTTCAAAGCTGTAAGAAGGCGTTCCCTAAACATCTTCACTAATGGTGGGAAAATCCACGATTCTTATGTGGTTGCTAAAGTAATCTTGGTTAATCCGCAAAGTGATAAGAAAAACACCAATCTTCAACAAGCACTGGCGGAAAAGATTAGAGCAATGAAAATTATGGAGTCAAGTCAAGAGAACCTACTCGCGTGTCAAAATATCATCAGACTGAAAGGACTGCAACAATGCCGAGCCATGTTTGCAGCTGCTAACAGTGGGAAAGTGGAATAAAACATTAAGAGCTGTTAAAATTTCAAAAAGCCTATGGCTTAACCTGTTTCTACTCATTCTTTTAATTCTAGAATTAGTCACTGAAAAACAAATCTGTTATTAATCATCATTCTAGAAAAAGATTCGACGCCCCATACTAGTGGCATGCGGTTACGCTACGAAAACTTTCCCAGCGAGTGAAAAGCATTCAGGTTTAGTTAATTTTAATTGTAAAGACAAAACTTGCGTTACAATAACCTTAAACAACTTTTGCAAAACAAATCAGACAACTGCTTCCCCTTTCAGTTCGTCCAACACCTCATCCCAATGCAACAATCATTGTTAAGATAAGCAATGCGTTTTCCACTACCACTTTCACATTTAAAATAAAAAAATAAATTGTTTCATTCTTATATCACAACTTCACCTCATTTTCAGCGGTCTCATTATAGCTTTCAGAACTCTTTTTAATGCGGTGGTGCAAAATTTTACTAAAAGGAGATTTGTAGAAATCTTTGTGCTGTGTCCTCTGCCATTCCTTCGTCAAGCAGGCCCGATGCCTAGCCATTCTGGAGGATTATTCTTAAAACCGTATTGCAGTACTTTTGATATTTATTTCAGCAGTAATGAGGAGAGGAAGTCACCGTGTTTGCGGTTGATGCGGGGACTCCAATGAACAGAAAAGTTTATTGGTGCAACCCGTTGTATTCGCATGTTTGCACCGAAACCTTCGCTGTACTCTGCCCTGATAAGTCAGGTTTTCCTGATTCAAGCATCGAAGGTAACGACACCTCACAGAGTTCGTGAAAGACCTTTCATAGGATATAGGACGAAAAAGCCAAAAAATAACTGCTAGAACATAGGTGGTGCACAAATAAGGGTTGAAATTGTCTTAGGGTAAGCTGCAACTTCAGTCTGCGAGAAATGTATGCCAATGAGAAAGATAGAGAGAGTAATTATTAAACTATGAGATTAGTCATGAATGACTAGTTTGTTTACTTTTGCAACATGCACTCCAGAGGACGCCAAGTCAAACGACTTTGCCGACTAATACAACAGTGGCCATGCTCAGTTTTACTTTAAGCGATTAGTCGAGAATATGTTACCCCAAATAGGCGTCGTTGGGACGTAACCTCTAACTACTGAGCCCTTTGGCAGGAGAGGTGGGTAACTACTTCATGTCACACCGCTTATGAAAACTAATATGGGGAGAAAGTTGAAAAAATTGGCTTAACGTTCCTTAACTGGGTTACCTTCCGGCTGTTTTGGCCATTTTTGTTAAAGAAACACTAATACATTCACTGTCGTTTGAATGCACCCTTTTATGCTTTGGCAAAACACTTCCTGCTAGCACTTAATGTGTTCTTGTACTATTGGGAAATTCTCAGTGGACTAAAGGACCACCAGCATTGATTGAGTTTAAACATCCCACAAATAGCGACTGGACGTCACATTTGTTATGTAAAATTGGAACCTCCAGAAATGTAACGAAATAGTAATGGATGAGAAATTGGACAAACAAATTATTGGAGCAGCTTTCATTAAATTACTTGGAAAACCTTTTCACAAGGATGTGATAAGGAACTCTCACGAATTTCTGCCTCCTTTTCAAACCATAAAACACCTTTTTCCGGAAAAAAATTTCGAGTAGATCAAAAGTGCTGCTTTGGTCAGAAAAGCGCAGAACTGACCCAACTGAAGGCTCATGTAGATTATGACAAAATGTATCAGCAGAGTAGTAATGGAACAAAATTTTGAATTTGCTCTTCCAAGTTGTTAAAATTAATAGATGAAAGAGTCAGGCAAAACTCAGTGCGATTGATCTTAGAGAAAATTAAAATAATTCAGTTTTACCGTATCCCACTTTTGCTGAAGATTTAAATTTATGCACAATGAGATTTTAAGCCCCAGTGGAAGTATTTTCAAAGCAATATTCCATGACACAAGTGAGGAATAGGATGTTATAAACAAGTGTTGTGTCGGCACCATATGAGTCGTACTTTAGCAAATTTTTAAAAAGTATTTAGACGCTATCGTTCCCTCTCCTTTAGTCTTATATGCTAGACTTAGCACTCTGTCATCTTTTTGTGAGCCCTTGCCACTTCATTTTAGAGTTGGTGCCCAGATTCGACTGTAGTCGCCCGAGATCTTTCACTAGGTAGAAGAAAGTATTGGTTGGAACTGAATACAGGTGTTCCGGAGAGAGCAAAGGATTGAGCCTAGGCTTGACTTGTAGACTAGCCCATGCGTACAAGGGCCAAACGAACCTTAAAGTGAACGTTAGACATCAGGCGGCCACTTTTGCCCAATGTCCTTTGGCAAATAACAACAACTGACGTGACATTACTCGTGACCAGAACCACCGAGAAGACGTGCGTATGCGAAACTACTCACAAAATCCTATGCAGTTATGTGCATGATCGAAACAGATCCGCCACCTTCGAGGATGCAATTAAAGCCACCCTTTTTACCAAAAGGCTTAACAGCCTTGCGTGAACACGGGAGATGGAGTCTCTGCACCATCTTCTAAAAGGCACTTTTAAAGGGGTGACCGCAGGCTGGTAGCAAGGACAACCTTGTACTCGCTCAAAATGATGACGGTGGCATTAAAGAATGGCTAAATTGTATAAAAAATCTATTGACTACATATGGCGATAAAGTGGTGGCAACTCAAGCTTTAGCACAGCACAAATATCGGACTATGCGACCTGATCTTGAATTAAAAAATAGCATCGACATTCAACAGTAGGTGTCTGTGATTAGTTGGGCACCAAATTCTCTTACGCAGGTCTTGAAGATAGTCACTGGACATAAAATCTCAATAGTTTCAGCACGTCGAAGAGAACCAAAGATGCCATCTTCTCATGGGCTTGAAAAGAACTGAACTATCCGGATGACTGAGCTAACGAAAATTAATGTGATTAATCGTCACCCACCAAAAGACCTTATTTGTGCGGGCAGCTATTTTCAAGCTGGTAAAGCAACTTAATTGCTTAATAGCCTAAGTAAGTAGATGCCAGAACCTAATTGCTCTTTTTGGTTAAAAATATGGCCTTTATTCAGAGTTTACTCACACAGAGATGTCCATTCTGCTATTTAGGCAGTAAACGTAAGTTGACTGGAAATAAACTGGATGCTCAAGCGATGCGGCGCAATACGCCTTCTAGGAGACAATCCAAAGAGCACTCAGGAATGATTGATTAAACAATTTCTCCTATTTACAGGAGCATTTTACCACGTCCCTCTTGAATTGCATATTCTACGAACATGTATCCCATAGGACACCCATTCTTTGAAGCCGAGTCCCTAGTGTGCGTTTTATGAGCAAAGACACATGTAGAGTAAATGGGGTGTCCCATGATTGTGTTCTGAAATAACTTCCAAATTATAAAACGCATGATGCTTTACAGCTGCACTGTAAGCAGCCTGGTGGGGTTTTACTACGACCACCCTATATGGTTACCTCAAAATGTATAGAGCTAATTTAAAAAGGTTTATAAGCGCTGTTAGTGGTTTCGCTAAGTTGGTAAAATGGTGGGAAATTCCAAAGACAACCTAAAATGTAGTAATGCACCTTAAAAATGAATGTGTCAGCCAACTGGCCAACTAACAAATGATCACACCAACCGCTTTACGCAGTGCATATGTTTGTCCTGTTAGTGAAGTTTATTTGCAAAGTCAATGATGATTCTCACTGCTGTCAAGGTGTATTAAATAATTTATAAAACTTTGAATAATGGAGTTCTACAGACACTTTGGCAGTGGATGTTGGATAATTAACATTAAGAGCGCAGAATAAGGTATGCCAATGGACTCATTGTTTTAAAGCTAATTAAGACAATGTGTCTTACTTCATAAAATACAAGTGAGGCAATTTTTAGTAGAATAACATCAGTGATGCTTTGCTCGTAGCAAAAAGGAAAACTTCTAAGTATGAGAACTTATTTTAGCGCTTGGACACCCGTGAGCACCATCATCGGCACATATTGCTTCGGACTGGCCGAATAATACATGAAAAATAACAGACTATGCTGTAACATGATTTGGTAAATAAAGAAATGACATTATAAAAACTTGAAAATAATAATAGGCTGGCTTTTAATGACAGGAGTACTAGAAAACGCCAAGTCCTAAACGCACTCAATTGTCACGACAGTAAATCCCTTAACAGTCTTGTTTGTGCGAGAATAGAATTTCAAAAGCATGGAAGTCCTTTATTATTTATCGACCAAAACGCTATCTTCCTATAAAAAAATTTAGGCGCTACTTGCTTATTTACTTTACATTTGGTTCACCGTTCAAAAATAAGAGAGCTGAGTGTGATGTACGTGAGAATCACTCTCTCACCTTTAAACGTTGGCAAAGAGGTCAAGAACAATGGAGTTGGATTTTGTGCATCCCATAAGGAAGATATCGTTGCCAACATCAGTTTTGATTGGTCTATTGCCTACCTGAAATCCCATGGGACAGTATACAAAAGTCAATCCACAATTCGTAATCCCAAACATTAGAATGCATATTGGTGGTAAAAGGTATGAATATGACGAATTTTGCCCCTTGACGAGGGTGCTAGATGTTCTAACACCTTTTATCATGAGGTTGTGAAGTAGTGGCCGTTGCTTCGGATTTGTATGCTCCCAAAATCTTCAGGTTACGTTTTGTTTAAAAACTGACGAAACAGCAGTTTGGTTGCTGTGTGCGTAGGACAATTCTAATGGCAATGCATAATTCATGAGGAGACTAAGAAATTGCTCAAACAATTACATTCTGTGCCTCCAGAGGAAAGAAAAAACCATTTAATCAAATTAACAAAAGTTTTCATAACCAATTGACAGTTAAGAGAATGTTAGCGTGCAGTACCACTAGCCATACTTGAAGACGAGAAGGGCAAAGAAATGTGGGGCGGAAAGACCATCAACATGGCCCATGCCAGTACAAAGGCACAGCCTTCAATGTTCACGCGACTAGAAAAAGGTTGAGAACAGGCAAATAATGAGTTACAAATACTTCTCTAAGGGGTATTTAAAAGTAGATCGTTGGAATTGAATGCGGTGAGGCTGCTAGAGCTTTTATTAAGGTTGTACCACAACTTCAGCTTTTCCTAATATGGATGAAATTATTAGCGTTTTGGAATTTTCAGGTTGCACAAAGGGTTGAACGTAAAGAACGTTCCTTATGTCAGCAAATCTAATAAACAACAAAAATAATATCATGAACAAATTAGCACTGCCAGGCTGTTGGCTGAGGAGAGCGCATTGACTACGGCATGTCAAAGGCAAAACTCAGGAAATAAAATGCCGCTTCTTTCGTTCTATTTAGAGTAGCACTTGGAATCAGCAGTACAGGAAGTTCATGTAATCGAAATGCAGCAAAATTCTATGCGGAAAACTTATAAGTTTTGTCACAAAATTTTGAACTAGAAGATCGACAATAACTTCTTATAAATGGAAGGGATGTTGTCCAACAAGTTTCAAAGTCAGAGATTAAGAGCATATAAATACCGGCAAAAGGTTGAATGGGTGATTGCAGAAGACTAAACAAAACTGTATGTAGACCTTGTTCCAACTGATAAGGTACTACGCGTTTCTCAGCTTACGTTCAATCAGCTCTTACCATGTCTAGACAATACGTGGGTTGACGACGGAAGTAGCAGACTTTCTTGGAATTGCCCTGTTGGACTTAAAGTATTGGTGCTGGACTTAGACGACTTTAAAGCTTCTTCCAAGTGTAAACAAATTGTACCATGAAATCAATTTATTGATGCAGTTGGCATTTATAAAAGTAGACAGAAAATAGAAATGCATTTGGAGGATTAAGTGCAATTGCGATTCAAAGCTGATTGTACCTTTCAAACAGGCTTAAAGGGTTTTAATGATGGATGCAAGTGACTTGATCTTAGGCCATCCAAACATCTCGACGTGAATTAAAGATATGGATTTGGTGATCTACAGCCTGCTCTGGCTCAGGCTTGTGGGTGACAAGAAGAACTGATTTGATCAGTCTTGACAAATTTATGTCCACTCTAATCTTGAAACTGTAATCATGTGAGTGGATCTTGGTTAGTCACCTATGGAGAATTCACGCTGCAAAGTCAGCTGCAAAAAAACTTATGGTTTTAGCCAGCACCTTGGTAGTCTGTCCTAATCATTTCTGTCAGTGACTGGATCAGATTGGTCTGCGCCTTCCTCTCCACTCTCTGCATTTTCTAACCCCAGTCTTTTGAGAAGGGAGACGGTTGGATGGAGATTTATTGGGCACTGAGATGCAATTATAAGCTGCAAGAGCAGCAGTACAGCCGTGATATACGATCTAGTCTTGGGAGGCGTTCTCGCACTCCAAAGTGGTCAAATTAAAATTCCAGCATACTATCTACAAAGCGCAATTTAAACAACCAATGTGTATTACAAAAGGTAAGATTTAAAATGCCGCACAAATGTCAATTATTACACAATATAAATTTTCACTATCGGCCTAGTTGTTGCTGAAGAGAGATTTGCGCCGAGACAAATCTTGAAGCTATGCTCAATTGTTAAATCGACAGCTACGGCACTGGGCCTTGACACCTACGTGGTCGAAGGCGATGGTCCAGATTCTTAGGTCAGCTCTCCGACAACCGATCTTGGGGTGAAAAATGTGGTCACGATGGGAAAGCCTTTGGTTTGCGTAAAGTTGTTGCCAATGATTATCGTATTCTGGATTCCCCAATGTCATCGAGATGTCTGTTTGACGTTAGAATCGAATGAATTTTTGATGGGAGATCACTGCCTGTCATGCTTTAAGTCATGAGTGGTTGTGATGCAAGTAACATGACGTAAAGAATTCCAAGGTGTGGCTATTTCTAGGAGAAGTTGGAATCAAATAAGCAAAAAGCTCAAAATAAGCGCAAACTAATGGAATGCCAGCGTTTTCCGTCGTTCACTTTATAAACTGCTTTGATAGGGGTTAAAGTGCATAAAATAAACTAAGCATGAGAATTGGCTTTTAATTTTTGTATTTTATAGCCTTTCAAAGTAACTAGAAGGATTCCTTTGAGAAAGTAAAGCTGAAGTAAATGCAAAAAGATGCAATTATCGACTATGCACAGGTAATTCTGCCCAAAAACTCCGCATTCAAAACAGTAGAATGGTGTGGCTTGTTAAGGTGCACTACATTTGTTAAATAACTTTTGAGAACTGTAACAAACTCATATCGTTGCCAATTTTCGATTGCTCGTGAAAACATTTATTAGTGTATGCAATTTAATCAGCAACCATGTGGGTAAGGGGTATTTAAGGGGACAGCGGTGAATGGAAAGCAGTTCAATTCAGATCTCACAGTTCTCTCGCTTGTGTCCCTTTGATAATGGCGAAATTTGAGCCACTTCA
>UYWX01000318.1:0-18820 GCA_900622495.1 Hydatigera taeniaeformis
GTTCGTACGACTTCCTCCAAATCCAGCGGTCACCAAGACATG
Source organism: Hydatigera taeniaeformis (assembly GCA_900622495.1). Taxonomy (NCBI): domain Eukaryota; kingdom Metazoa; phylum Platyhelminthes; class Cestoda; order Cyclophyllidea; family Taeniidae; genus Hydatigera; species Hydatigera taeniaeformis. The sequence continues at coordinate 43 of UYWX01000318.1, forward strand.
CTAATTAAAGCATGAGTGGACCATAATGCATGCATGACCAGTGTCTAGAATAATTTGTATTTTTATTAATTAATTGGCGCTAAGGAAATGCCTCATTTTGTAGTTAACCACATTTCCCAATGACCGAAATGAAGGCGTGCTGACTGCACCAACATATTTAGGCTTGGTTTACATTTTGCCTGTGATTTACATTATATATATGACAACCAAAAATGGTGCCCACGCAAATAGCATGAATTACTTTGATTGTTTGTTTAACTCTGCGTTTTGGAAGCTACCTAAATCCTCGGATTTCGTTTTCGCGAGGGAGTGGAGGAGAAGCGAGGGGGAGGGGTTCGAGCTTTGCTCTATATTAGTGTCTCTCAGCCGTTAGGTGCGTCTGTACATCATAGTCGTCTTTAAAGAAATTTTGTGACGCTACGTGGATCAAATCGCATGAGAAGAGTGTGAGCAGCTGTGAGTGGGAGGATTTGTGACAACCTCCAACGGAAGGCGAAATGGCGTTTGTATTTGGCCCCTACAGGAGAAGCTCCTTTTTGGAGCCACTAACGGTATTGGAATATAACTGTCACATGATCCATACACCATTGCTCTTTCACCTCTCTGCTAGCTGGAGAGAACTACGAGAGCTATGCAACAGAGCAACGCTGAAGTTAGGATGAAGTATAAAAAAGAAAAAAGTGTGAATTTCACCTTAATGAAAATATTCTGAACTTCATCCATTCTCCAACATCTGCCATTTCGCTCGACGCTATCGTTGACTATAAGTGAATGCCTATCCATTCTTCCCTTCCCTAAGACAACCTCCTAACAGGGTAAATCTTCAGAGCCAGTGGGGTTGCAATCAGCTATGCTCAAACTCTACAATTGGCCTAGGTAGCTTGTGGGTGTTTTATCATAGTGCCGACCAAGGAGGAGAGGATTCCGTAAAGTTATAATCATTTAGGTAACTCCACTTCTGGCTCCGCAGACTTTCAAGACGCTATCTGTGCGCTTTTGTTGAGCCACCCAATCTGCATCTCAAGAGTGCATTTTCTGCCTCTGCAATCACACCCAGTTTATCTAATGCTTTCATCTTGAAAGTTAGAATCAACAGGAAACTCAACTCATCTACTGCATGCCATTAATTAAAATAAACCTTCAACAGTAGTTCAAATCGAGCGTTCTGAGGGTTCTCCGCACTTCCGACTCAGGTCCTAAGTTGTCAATCAGAAAAGCTGACAGGTAGACAAATGGTCAGAGTGTTGTCTCATAACTGGTTGAAAGACCACTTGTGCGGTGATTTTCTGTTTGACCTCTGGTTATAATGCACAGCATTAAAGGATGAGGAACACCTAAAAGGAATGCAAACTATGGAGCCAAATTCAGTCTTTCAAGTACTCCAGTGCCTCAGGAATCCTAACGCACTTCAAGTCACGAATGAAAAGTGCGTGACATTTCTTTTCCTTCTAAAACTACCGTAAAATGGCTTTGAGAATGCATCACCTAACCCCGATTCCCTATAAAAAATAAGTCAGAATTTTGTGTGGAAAAAGAATAATTTAAAAAACATAGCAGTTAGAATTTAAAAAAGTCCAGAGTAAACAGTGGCGATCCCATTCGCAGACACAGCATCAGAATTTGTCGGTGAGCCGAAGGTTCGGAGGTCCATGTTGAGAAAAGATTTTCGGGGCGGCGCCATAAAGCCTCACATCCACTTTCATTTACACTATTCGGTTATGTGAATTAAACATTATGAAAAACTTCATCGACTTTAGGGAATTTAAACAAATTACACTTTGTTTGGCATGTCGAGCCATAAATTGCTTAATTTTGGAGATTGGTAAGTACATTTATTTCTTCAAGCTCTGTTTAATGCTGCTGGTATTGGTGCGAATCGCTTTTGAAAACACCGTACTTTCTCTTGCCAAAATGTGTCATGTGTGTAGCTTGTCAGTACCGGTCCACCCAACATTTCTAAGCCCTTTGACATTTCAGTACAGCGTTGAGGATAAAAATTAACCAACCTTAACTAAACATGCATTAGAGGCTAAACGCAACAAATGCGGAGGTTACTTTACCTCACTTGCTTATTTTTAATGCCAAAAAATACCAACTTCTTGAGGAAATTATCGCAAATTTGATTTGAGGTGCTAAACCGCTTTCCGAACTTACTTACTTTGCATTACTGGAGAGGTTAAATCATATTTTGGACAACAATTATTAAAATAAATTCTTATTGCATTCTGTGCCCTATTTACTGGATTTATGCAAGCTCTTGACTTGTCACGCATAAAGTGCATGCTCACAGCAAAGTGCCTCTTTCCTGGCAGGAATCGTTGCTCTTCCACTTTCGAGTTGTGACTACTTTCCTCTTCTAGGTTTGGGTTCGCATAGGCTGATGAGTTCAAAAGCTTGAGGCCCAAAGTCTATATCCCCCGTCTCTCCAGGTCACAATCTTGATAATATGAGCGTACAAACGATCGCAGTTCCTTTACGGAAATGCGTTTAATCCTGCCAGCAGATAGGACCCACCAGTAGTGGAATTTTTTAAAACACCGCTGATAAACACACTGATAAGATGCATTACATAAATAAACCCGTAATGCAAATGCTTAATTCACTATTTTTGCATTGTGTACAAAAGTCCTTTTCAAGAAATTTGCATGAACTTACAGATATAATGGCGAAGGAGAGGAAGCAAGAATTCTTCATTTTAAGTTTCTTCTTAAAACTTTGATCTACCTTAAATGGATGGGAGGCGCTTGGAGCGCATCACTTTCACGTCCCAGACCTCCCATCACGTTAGTCAATTGCCATCTCTTCACTTCATTAAGTGTTTACAGCTCTACTAGGTTTATCTCTTTCGTTTGCCTGTTCCCAACTAACCTATTGGAAGTGTGTTTCAGCCACATTTAAACATAAAATAAACACAACATTGTGAATACAAATAGTGAAGCGTCACCACATGAACTAAAGGACAGTAACAATACACATCAACAAATGGGCGTACCCATGCAAATGGATATTTTACACACTTTACAGCTCTCAATTTTAACCGAACTACCAATCTGTTTTACTAACTTAACAAAAAGGCTGCAATACACATCAGTTGATTAAAATGCGGGCATTGAGCCAGAGGTCGCTGAGCATGACGAGACCGAAGTGACTGCGGAGCAGGAGGAAGGTCCCTTCACCCTCCACCATTACTCTACCTCTTGCGTTGTGTGCCCTTGTGTCTAATTAAGCGTTCAAAGGAAGGCAGACTTCCAAAGAGTAGATCAAGCAGGAGTCCAGCGATAATCATCTTGAGACTACAATGATAACTAAGCAAAAACAATGCAGACTTTTGGAGTACACTTTCTGGAATTTCTGAACGGCTCAAAATGTGCCACTCAAAATCACAAAATAGGCGAACAAAGCCTCATTGTCATTAACAACTTTGAGAGGCGGATCCTTTTAACAGAAAATCTTTTTAATGAACAATCAAAATGCTCCGGCAAGTGATCATCAGACTGAAAAAGGCATCAAAATGCCATTTTACCCCAATCCTCTGACACCGATTTTAAGGCTCAACGATTAATCAGCCTCAAGTAGTGTGTCCCGGCAATGTCAACTTTGGAGGCTACTTCCTCAAAACTACCCTATACTGCAGTTATGAGTGAAGAATTATGTGCACATTATTATGTACATTTTTTGGATAAACTGCAGTGATTGTGCTGCTATGCAGCTTCTATACTTGAGGTTATAAATTACGGTACGAAAGCGCACTGGGTGTGTACACGCGATGCAACTCCAAATGGCTGCACTACCAGGAAAGAAGTTAATGGATCCGACCTTTCCCTCAGCACAAGCAACAAATTTTAAGTCATGCGCCTAAAATTAAACATTTCTCTCATTGTTGGCCAAGGAAAGCGAAGTTGCCTTTGTTTAGTTTCTACTGTCATGAGTGGACGTTCTTAGCAGTCGGCCGAGGGAGACGAAACTCACTTAGATAAGGGCTCAAATTTGCCTTGTTTTGGTACAGAGAATTCTCACGTTACTGCGAAAGAATTAAATTTATATGCGGTCAAGTTTTGTTGGATTAAAGCGACCTCCTTTGGTGCTTAATTGTGATAAATGAAACGGTCATTGCTCATACACTTTTAAACAAAAGGAGTATCTTGAACTTCAATGTTGCATATTTCTTAATTAAATGTATTTCTTCTCTTGGAGCCACAAACAGATGCGCCTCAGTGCTTTGCCTTTTATCCGACAGGACACCAAACCACTGTGTTTACACTGGGTGGCATTAGAATCACAATTCCTAATTGGAGACGTTGTGCTTTGTGGAATGGAACTTTTGACATCCACGAGAAATTCATACTCGATTAAACTGTTTTTGTCTGAAAGAGTTGTATACCTATCAAGGGGTGTGTTTAATCGGTCATAAATTTACCCACCACTGAATCGAAATTGTTGACCATAAATCAAGAAATAAACATCCACACCATTTAAAGGTTGATGTTTCCCAATTCCGCAAATTGATATATTTGACAACATCGTCCGTTGCAAGCCCATGCAGTAGCCTCAAGAAGCAAAAGATGGCAATCCGAAACTTACAGAAAGGTCATAAGAATTTGACACATTCTTCTGAAAAATAATCAAAGGCCAAGCGGCAAGAGTGTAGTTGATTGCATTTGAAGATGTCGTTCAGCTTCTCTCCTCTAAAATACTTCATGTTTAACTATGGTGTGATATTAAGTAAAAGGTAGAACGACGTTGCCCTTAAAGAAATTGGTATTTAAGCTTAAAAATGCGGTTTATAGGTTAGAAGGCAACTTGACGCACTGGAGCACCCACTTCAATGAACTATAAGGGACTACGATTTGCAAAACAGAAATCCTTCCATAGTGCTTCACTCCTCGACTCTGGTAATGAGCCTGTTGGAGCTGCCCAATTGTACCTTTGGTCAGTACCCTGACCTCCCGACTCGTCTAAAGGACCAACAATACATGTTTTGCCCTAGCATTGTGTCTTTGTGCGACTTTGGGATAGTAACAGATGCAGGAGACCTTCTTTTGGGGCGCGTGGGTTGATGAGGTTCGGTGGAGAAGAAAACTTTCCATCCAAATATTTACTCCGAATGAACTTCAAATACAGGCCCTCAACTTGTGCATTCGAGTTATGCGAGTGTGTGAACTCTTTATGCGCATGTGGCGTAAGTTTGGATTTGGATGGAGAATTTCATCACTTTACTGGATGACCATATCAAATGCTGGCGTGACAACATCCAACACCGGTTGACTATGATGCAGCAATTTAAATATCCCCCTTGACGCATGAGCGCTCAAGCATGACCAAGTAGAAATCCTCAATTTCAATACGATTAAACAGAAGATTTGGATGCCTATTTTGTGTGGCCATTTTCTTCATTTTGAAATACCATTAATTATTTGCTAACACAAAGGGGACAGTAAAGTGTTATCTTCTCCTAGTGGTGAAATGTTTTGATCTTGACAGAAGTTTGATTAGATTGGAGGAAAAGTCACAAGACTGATATACTTTGACAATGAAGACAATGTTCTCGAACTGTTAAAGCAGTCAAATCGCACAAATGGAAGCCGGAAAGATTATTGAGGGAAGTGGGATAAAAAATCTGCATTTATAGTGGAAATAACATAAATAAAGGAATGGGACATATAAAACTATTTCCATCACTTTATTAGGAGAAACTGGCTTTTGCCACACCTGTCAATCATTTTCCATTCCCAAAATTATAGGAAGACAGTAAATGTATGTTTGCTTAGGAAAAAGTGCAGGAACAGTATAATCGGCGATGCTTTCTGTAGCTGTTCCTGTTGAAACAAAATTCGCGCTCTAAAATGTAAGATTTTTTACCACTTGATCCTGTGGGCTTTAAAAATAACAATAATTACACAAGTTTACCTTGGATGAATGTATAACCTACAGTGAACGACCTCGAACTTTAGGAAATGTTCATGTGTTGAAATTTTATCTGAAAACTTTAAATTGCATTCCTGGGAGTCTTGTTCGCAATGTTTGTTAAGTGGTTCAAGGAAGAACGGATGGACTATTAAATGAGTGCTTCAGTCGTTAAAAGGAGGGCTTCTGCAACATCATGCCCAGTGGTTTTGGAACAAACGGACTACCAGCTTAAAACCGCGTAGGAAATACATTGATTAAATGAATTATACATTGTAAATTAGTGTGCTGATATTGACAGAAGCAATTTTAATGCTTTAAACATATACACCAAAGCTCCTCCATGGCACAGGCTGCTTATTTTGAAAAAGAATGAAGAACTTAGTGATGCATATCCCCTCAGATAATCCGCTGTTTATGGATTCACGGCCACAAGATAGGGCATGATTGAACCTTCGCATCCATTTCATTGGGGACATGCTTGTCGTGCCTCCAGAAGGCGGGATAATAGCTTATTTTCACTTCAGATATAGGCTCAATTAAATATAACCCGCTGGCTTTTAATTTCAATGGTCTCGAACTCAACTTTTAAACTGGATAACACCGTAATAAATGAGCTATGCAATGCCTATCATACACAAAATTGTGAGCAACTGAAATGTCCATCCTAAAAACCTGGTGGAATTAACACCTACTTATCCCCATTTCAGGTAATGTCGAATTACGAGAAATTTCATGCACTGTCATTATTTGAATACGTGTCGATGTGTTTCTTAATTTTTAATTCAAGTTGGGATTGCCATGCTTCAGTGAGTTAACCACGTCTATCGTCCGTCCGCAGCAAGAAGAAAGAGAAGTCAGTTGCTCGCGTGGGCAAGCCTTCTCGTGGAAAACCAATCAATGCAAAGTTTGATGCTCATTGGATGCAAGGTACAGTGCGGGGCGGGCACAGCCTGCGTACGTGACTGGTTAGTTTAAACTACTACTTGATTGGTTGTCGAGGCAGTCAGCTGGTCATTTATACAGTGCTTGAAAATACTGTTGGCTGCACCACGCGCAAAAGAAGCTCCGGGAGTACGGATATTTCTCTCATGATTCGTTTAATTCCGCAGTTTTAGCTCAGAATAACTTTCTAGCTAGTACGGCGAGCAACCAAACACCTCTTTGAAGTTCGATGGTTTCGGAACTCGGCCTTATTTATTCGGCAGGCAGACACTGGACCGGGTCTATGATCGAATTGGGCTATGGACACCGAGAACCGGCTTACAAGACAGCTCACAATTGGATGGCATCAGTAGACGAATCTACCTTTTCATGTTTACCTCGTCGCAGTGAGGATAGTGGAGAGACTCAGCGAGATCTAATCACCAGCGGGTTGATTCTCGAACAATTTCTCGGAGCCACTTCCGATTCGGGTGCTTCTTGCGAAGATGTTCCCGATGGTTCGGCTAATAAGTGTGTCTTACCCTCCTCAATTGCACGTTATCTACTTGAGTTAATCAAGGAGAAGGCGGGTTTTCGACACTCTCTTACAAGCCTCCTGCCTACAGAAATACAAGAATCTACTCAATGCTACGTGGGGTATGAATATCGTCACCGCAAAGTGCGCTGTCGCAGCTGTGAGCCGCAGAGTAAAGGCCCTCAGCTGGGAAATCCCACTCTTTCATCATTTCTATTTGAACGCCTCGTAATGGGTCGCCAGCACCAACCACGATGCCCTATTTCCCCACCTCGAAAACGTCTTTCGCTCTCGGACTCAGAAATATGCTATGCAAAAGTTTTAGCGGATTCTACAGGAGTTGAAGCTGCGAATCGCGATAGCACGGATTCGTCTCAAAAATGTCCAGTTACGACCTCTTCAGAGACCATTGAAGTGACTACCTCTCCAGAAGAACCCAAAACCACTCCAATTTTCGACGCAGGGGAGGAGATAATTGAGTCCGAAGAGGTAGACAACGAAGCCACTTTGTTGGATACCTCACCGGAGTCGAATGAATTGGGGGCAGTATTATGTGAGTCCACATCAATGGAAGTTCCAAAGATTCCCAAGAGAAAATCCGTGAGATTCGCTGATGATGTTGGCGATGCACTGTTTCAGGAAAGAGTAATAATCGACACAGCTCTTCCACCAACCTTGCACCTGGAACGACCATTCTGTAGGTTTCCTTCTAGATTTTTATTTACCAAATCACAAATCATGGATTATTGGTACCTAAGTTAGAGATGTATCACTACTAACATAATTTATAACCAGTTGAATGGTGTTTGACGTTTTTTAAGCATGAAGAAAGTTTAGAACAACTGTTCAGCTCAAGATCATTGCACATGATTGTAAATCGTTAGAGCACAACACATGGCTTTACTGCGTAAAGGTCAATTTCCGGGTGCTGAACGGTGGCTCGTCTTCTGGAAGTATTGTTTAGAACTCCAATTAGCTCGATTGCAGGCATAAAACACTTGGACCACCACTATCCTTCGTCTCAAATCCTCGCCAAGCAGCTATGCAGTTTTTTATTAACTTAAAACTGATTCCTTATTAAATAAGACTGTTTGAAGGAGACAATCAAGCCAATTTGGAAAACAGGGAAAACGGGCTCGAGGATGTTGATGAAGTACCCCTTATTATTAAGCATTATCAAATGCTATAAGCAAATCCAGATGTGCTGTCAAAAAGTACATCCGAAGACGGTACCTCTACCATAAATTCTCTGCCAAAAACTGAGCTAGTTGGCTAAAGCTTGAAGCATTTCATCTCTACGATTGATAAAAAATGTATGACTTGATTGTCAACAGGATTCGATAGGCAATATCAATGGTAATTTCTAAAGACTTGGGAAGCTAATTAGTTGAGTTAAAATAAGCTTTCATTTTCAATTCTGATACTTTTGAGTTTGAGACATTCTGTTGAAATCTGAATTTTAGCACTTGACGACGATTATCGAGATATGGGTGATCTGGATGATTCTTTGCCAGGAGTTTTAAGACCCGGCCTCAAGGCCCTTGGACCGAAGCACAACAGCCTACCTGACATCATGAAAATTCCTCCACCACTTCCAAAGCTGCATCACTCGAATAGCTCTAGTGGCACGCTCACTCTCAGCGCCTTGAAGTCCCCGCCCAGCCTGACCTCTCCAACTAATGGCCCTGCTAATTGGCGCCTCACATTTGCTCAACCTGCTGCCCAGTATTTGGCTTTCCGTCAGCGCTTGGAATCCAATTATGTGTCACTTGAAAATGTCTCAATGTCCAACCAAAAGGATGGCAATGAAAACCTCTACCTCTACGGTACTATCAAGGTGAAAAATATCACTTTTGAGAAGCAGGTCAAACTTCGGGTCACTTTTGATAGATGGGCTAGCCACAAGGATTACCCAGCTGTCCACAATGCTCAACTTTCCAGAAGCGGTGGCAATGCTCCCTATGACACGTTCATGTTCAACTTTAGTGTCGAAGTTTCCAAAATGCCTGAACCTCGAGAGCTTCAATTCGCCGTTTGCTTTCAGGCCGGACCGAACGGTAGCGGTGGAGAGTATTGGGACAATAATGACGGTTGCAATTACGTGGTGATAGAGGAGCCAGTTCTAATGCCCATGCAGCCCCTGGGAAGTGAGGAGTTTTTTCGCAATCGCCCATCGATGGGGACGGGGGAGAGCCCTATGCGGACTGCGGTGGGTGGTACTGAACGCGCTCCATTTTACTCCAGTCCGCCTGTCACTGCCTATACACAAGACTACCGGCCAAACTTCAATAATTTCTCCTCCCTCACATGCTACTCATCTTGGCAACACTATGCCTCGGAGTCAATGTACTACTAGAAACCAGTGGAGTTGTTCTAAACGAATCTCGTCTTTTCTCATCCCGCCTCCTTCATCTTCTCATCTTTCCTCCTTTCGTTCGCGCTGAAGCGCTGTCTTTCATTCATCTGTCAACCCCAATAATCTCTTACCGACTTCGCTCCCATTCTTCCATCAAAACATTAGACGAAGATGAAGCCGGTTTTGAATGCTGTATTTTAGGAGCTGCAAAAGAATTACCGTCATGTGTTAGAAGTCTCGCCCCTCTCCCTCTGTTTGCCGGCGTTAGAGCGAACTGTGGCTATGAATCAGGGAGAAGGATGAAGGCAGGGAGAGGGAGGGAGTACGTGATGCCGTCCTCTTGCAAATAAACGCATACGCCTTTACGATGTTTCGCTGCGCAACGTACACTCATCATCTACTGACAAACTCGGACCCACGCACACCTTCCGATCAAGCACGTACATATATTTTTATAATTCATCATGTAGAATTTTTACTCAGCTCCACACACAGATACACACACACACCTACAAATGTACGCACAGTTTGTATGCGGAGCGCAAAAAATGGGCCCCTTCCTTCTGCCACCGCATCCGCCAGTCGCACATACACACAGCCCACATGATTTTTTCATGCTTACTAATTTCAAAACGATGAGCCCACTTTTGAGACAAAATACAATGTAATCTTTGCTATAGACAGCAGTGTTTCCTTCACTTTGGTGGTTTTGGTGATTGGTGGCTAGGCCAGGGAGAAACTAACCCATAAAATGGCTGCACTGAAGGCGCTCGCGGCTATAACGTGGAAAAATGTGTAGCAGTGGCTTGTTGCTTCTGGTGAATTCGTTTATGACGGAAGCTATATTTCTGCTTTTTTTGGTAGTCTTGTTGTGTGCGGGTTTGAAGGTAGCCGGTCCCTATGGAAGTTCACACCCATGTAATTCTCAAACCCTAAATCATTTAATTAGGTTTGACAACAGCAGTTAATTATTCCCTTTTTTACCACCATAAAGTTGAAAATAAATCAAAGTTCTCTGGTATTCGGCTATTTTCGCTATCGCAAATTCATTTATACAGTCCCTCCTGTTGAATGTTTGCTCCATGCTATGGCAAAGTTGTAATATGAGCGCCATCTGCCGATCATCGGAGTCCCTAAATTGGCCTTTTCCAGACTTAACTTGATAGGAAGGATTCATGCCCTGTTATTCATCAAAAGACAGACACCTGTCCAAACATGGAGGAGACTTTATTGTATGTAAAAGCACTTCCATTCACTAGTACTTGCATACGAGAGCAAAATCTTTGCTTTGTTCAGCTGAAGGCTGGGCTTTAACCTTAACTAAGAACTTTTCATTTATTGTCTATTGCTGTTGGTGATATCTATTCAGCCTCGATTTAGTTTAAGCTTTGCCAGAAACAAAACTTGTTATCATCAAGCAATGATTCTTTTCATTTGATAGTTTCGATACCTGTCAATCACGTGACTCCTTTCAGTTCCTTTTTTTTTACACTTCACTGAAACCCAAACTGCGAGTCAGTTGCTGGTTGTTGATCACACCTATACATACAAACGGACGCAACATACATCCATTTATTTCACCATTCTGTCCTGCCAAGGTTATGCAGGTACCAGTTAGAATGAACCAAAATTCGGTAGTTGCATTTGTGACCTCAGTGATCTGTTATATGCTCGCATGGTTTCTGCTATAACCTGGCAATGCAATCTGTTGTTAATCTTAGGCTCAACGATTCGCATAATTTTGGCTTCTTGTTATGCTAGAGAGGCAAGTTAATGAATAGAGTAGCTGTGGTAAGTCGTTTTCGTTAAAGATACGTCATTCTGCTTAGAGGAAAGATGAACTGGGCTCGATGTGATGCAACGGCCAATTCGACTTTAGGAAGTTCTCAAAAAGCCAATCTCTTCAAAAGGACTGCCCTCCATTCCAATTTACGGTTGAAACAAATGCCACTGGATGCATTGCCTTTTCCCTCCCAAATTCCATAAGCATTGTGCATTAAAGTACAAAAATTAATTTGATTCTGCCCAATTTTCCCATCTGGTGAGCAGAACACACCTTATTACGTGAATAGAGAAGAATAGAGTCCGAAGACTAATTTGGTAGTGATGTATTATGAAGATGGCAGACCCCTCCCCCAACAAGATTAGGGCATTTAAAAGACCACGCTTGTGTGTAGGAAATCCACTATTTACGAGTGCTTCTAGTGGTTGTGTTAAGTCCCCAAACTCTCACTCCATTGATAAGCTTAGCTGGGCACGAAGCATAAATAAACATGCCTGACCCAGGAGGTAAAGTCACGAGGATTGCATTTAAGTATGATTCAAGCCAATCCCAAGCCTCGTCGTTGGCACTGGGGAATTCTCACGTGGTGGCAATAAACACTCACTCCACATTTGGGTCCTTGAAACATCCTTTCTCTCCTCATCATTTTTCAGTATAGCATTGGATATCCTCAGGGATACTATTTCACTTAATGCTAAGTCTAATCATCTCGATATTTTAAATTTTCAGTAACCGATTTAATCAAGGGAGCATAAGCATCACTATTTTGCTGTGATGGTTAATTAAAACAACCGGGCCAATGAACAAATTTCGTTTAAGAAATCGAGGGACGTGCTACAGGGTATTCATGTTCCACCCAGTACCGCGGGGAAACGATGAAGATTAACCTGAAAGCAATGGAATAAGTGGTTAAGCCAAATGTAACACATTTTGTTTACTCGAATTTTGCTTGAGACATGAGAGGCGGACAGTCGATGTGAAACACGGTGCTGGATGAGAGTGGGGACGACCTTTTAAGGCCATTATGGTCAACCCTCACTTCCTTCCCACTCAAATTCAAGCTCTCAACCCTTTGTAATGATTAATAAATCTGTTAAAATAAAATTTACTCCCGAAGAATCCCATACAAAGAGCCTTTACTGATCTCTCAAAAATCTTACACTAATTCGGAACTCCTAAATCAAATTTTAATGGGAAATTTAAGCCAAGATTTGCCTTAATTTACGCCTAGAAAATGTAGGTACAATTTTAATTCACTATTTCATTTGAAAAGTGATAAAATGGCAGGAGAACCACATATGCACACGTAGTCCAGTTCTGTAAATCACAACAAAGGAAGTTAAGCTATGGTCTTGATGATCCATGTAAAACACCGACCCAACCAAATTGCGCGACAAATACAAGAGTTTATTTAACTTGTCGTTTTGGCAGCGAGCCAGTGAGGGCTACGTCAAAGGTCTGACCTCCGAGTCAGGCCAGCGGACACAGTAGCTCCCTGTAGGTCGACAAGAGTTAATCGGCCCTAGTGTACCAGTTATTGTTAAAGTCTGGAGCCAGGGCACCCCCTGTTCTGTGTTAATCCCTTCCACAAAAAGCATTTTTGGAAAGGTTTAAAAAGTTTCAAAGTTCCTATTGCCCCACATAAAAGTTATGAAAAGAGAATTTCACTGCATAACTATAATGACTTCATCATTCGGATGAAGGTGCTGGGAATGAGATTTACACGATACCAACAATAAAAGTGTAGTCAACGCGTCCAATTCCAAATAAGTTGTAAGACTTTCCTTTGGGATGCAGCCTTATGAAGGCACAAGCATTGTAAACAGTTTCATCCAAAGACACTTCGTTTTACAATTTTTACGTGAACACTGGAATCTGTGATTCGCCTCTAAGGTGAGACGACTTTTGCTCCTTCCTCTCAAATCAGAATTGGATGGCACTTCAACCTTTTTATAGTTCCTCATTGACTGCGGCTATGAAATTCTTGATTCCATGTAGTACATTTGGAGCCATTAGGCGCACTGGGCGGGGTGCCTGCATCACATCAACACTCTTGGCCTTCACTACTATATAATATCTGTTGGGACCTTTGGTTAAAGGTAGCACTAAAGAGATGTGGAGATGTGGAGAGACCTGCAATTGAAGATGCTAACCTAACCTTTTCACCACTACGTCACGACACAAATTGAGGTTTGCAAACATCCTATCCACTGTTGTCCTGTCAAATTTGATTTTGCAAAATGTGCCTGCATTTGTGGACCTGAAGCAGAAGCAAATTGCCCTTTAAAAAAAGTTGTGCGATTGTCACAAATCAACGAGATTAATAAAAATGTGGACCACTTTTAGGGTTGAATCTGCAATTTGCTAGTTATGGAATCAGGTAAGTAAATAACAGTAATTTAAACTAGTCTCTTAAATGTAGTTGATGATTTTATGCACCGTTTTACTGCGTTAGAAAAGCGACTAGTTATTCCCCTTTGTCGTACAACCCCATTGCAATGGAGGAGTAGACGATTTATACAACAATTATTACCATACAATCTCAACACCTTTGTAAAAGGGCATTTTCCTTTAAAATTAATGGGACAAAATATGGACAAATCGAGCGTTTTCACCCAGCCCTACAGATGCACTACTTAAGGGCGTGCAGGAACCTTGGCAGCATGGGCCACTGTCTGTGAGGAATGGAGAGTGTGTGTCTAGCCAAAAGGTCCACTCATCACACACCCTTGCAGTGTCATCCACTAACCGCACACATGCGTTCGTATACACACCGTTCAGCCTTAACATCGTGCATACTTCGACAGTACCATCGCTGCCACGTTATTACTTGTCCCAAATTAAGGGGATCAAAATAGTGCATACACAGTCATGAGTCTAAGTAGCGAAGGAAAAAGGTGAGGAAGGGACTTAAGTAAGTGTAGCAAGCTAGGGCAACGCAAAGTATTCCCATGACACCTTCGCTTTACTAGCATTTATTACTTCTATTTTTCTATTCAAGGCAAGTCATTTTCCCCAAAAAGGTGATCAGTTGACTATTGGTATTGTGTGTGTGTGTGTGTGTGAGTACGGAGGCAGGGGAGCAAGCAATGAGGTAAACTGTGTTGTCGAATATCACTTGGCATGAAAACTCAATCACTCATCACATCAGAATGTAAAAGACATTTAACCCCTAAATAAGAAATGATTTCATGCTACTTTTAAATACCAAGTTGTTTGGACAGTACTAGCTCTTAGAATCAAAAGACAAATTGCGAATTTTGAAAACATTGAAATGGCATTGTGTTCTCAATGACCCCTCGTTTGAAGCATAAAGCTTTTAAAGTAAAGTCTTAATCTAAATAAAATACGTCCAACAACTACCTTTACTGTGAGAGTGTGTAAATCAGTGTTGAGTTTACGCAAACTATCTGTCAACCTGCGTTTCCGGATGCCTGAGCCATGTTCACATTTGACACGTCAGGTCAGGCCTGGATGTCGCTCCTAAAGCTATGCAACGGAATGACTTGAAGGTCGGGAAAGCTTCGAGGCGACTGATGACCAATGCGAGTGATGCAACAATCGGACGATTAAGACAAGCAGGAAGGCAAGAAGAGAGGACAAGACGTAACTATCTGTTAACGGTCTACTAACGCTAAAATTGCGAACTTTGCTCGACAATTATGCAATACTTTTAGATTGACTATGCCGAAGTCTGACGACCTTAGCGCATTCACCATCCCACTTTGTTTTAAAGGCCTCTTACCAGACAACTGTGACAAAATTGACTGTCACGAAATGGTTTCACTCAAAAAATAGAAAAAAACAAAGTAAATGAAACAATGATGGACCATCTTTGCAACCCTCACAGTGTACACGTTTATAAATTTTGGAAATGGATTCCAGTAGATGTGGTGGTTTCACAAAAATGTGAAAGAGAATTATGCCACAACAATTTTGGTGGGTGTCATTGAACTCTGTGAGTTAAATTGTCACTCTTAGGTGCTGTTGAGAAAATGGAATGGAAGTAGGGGGGTCAAGGGCAGTGGTAAAATTCTCCTGTGCTCCACTTAGTAACACACAAATGTCACAGAGACTAGCGACTTGTTTGACAACCAAACGAATCATAGACCGTAACTTTGGCGCAAGGACAGATGAGACCACTCTCAGCTGTCGGAACGACTTTGATTGAGTGGAAAGATTTTATGCATATTTTGGCTTTTACAGGGACAGGTCCTCGGCATGACCAAACAACGTGGTTGCGAGGCATCACAGGTCATAAATATTTCCATTTCATGTACTACTGGGAAGGGCGTAGTGTGATTCTTTACTCGGATCACGTGCAAACTTGGTTAGGTGTGTTCGATTAGAAAAAAAATTCATCTTCAAATAATTTTTTTCCCTTGTTACACCCCAAACATGTGTATTGCACTTATCGCTTAAATCGTTGTCCTATCCTGGACTTGACACTTGAAAGATTAATTAACATCGCCATGAGAGGCTGCGATCTGAATGCAAAGCTTGACAGGGTATTTGTACTCACAATTTTAGCATTTGTTCAATCGTTATTGAACAGTCCTTCCTGCCAAGAGGTCTTAAACCTCCTATTTTGGCCACTTCTCCCATAAAGGCCACAATTTCAGACAAGTATCAGTAAAAGGGATCGGACTGCTTTTGAAGTAATGTCTGTCCCGTGTAAAGATTGATATGTTTTTTTAGTGCTTTAGATACCGAGTTTTGGTAACTCATAAAAGGAACATTACAGCTTTATCTTGATATATAAACGACAAAATCATTTAAAGTGAAAATCGTCTGTGCAGTCATCCACTGTAGTTGCTGCTCTCCGCTCGAAACCCCTCGTCTTGGTCCCCTTAGGAGGGGATTTTTTCTCAGTAGATGGATTCGGCATTGCAAAGGGTGAAGACTTTGGATGCCGGTGGGAGGACTATTGTGGTTCTAGCGGATAATTCACACATTTTACAAGCACCGCCTCTCACATCTCAAGGAAAATCTAAACACATTGTGCATTGCATCCTGTAGCACAGTTTGGTGGTGACACGCTTGTAGTCACTTCAGTAGTAACCTTGTACTTTTACTTATTATTAATGGACAAACGTTGAACTGATAAAATGCTCTACGAAATTACTCTTTTAATTTTAGCGACGGGCAAAGATACGCTTAGTTTTGTTGCCGGCACTCGACAAGGAAGTGGTGATGTTCGGAGCATGTGATGCCTCCTTCGCAGCTGAAGTCCTTTTGGCCGGATTACATCGGTTCCACTGCGTCAAAAGCAAACTTGTGCCTATTTTTACTTTGTTTTTTTTAAAACGCAGACTGGATGGAGCCCGAGGCACTGCAAATCGCCACACTTCACTCCCTCGAATGCATCGAGGTGAAAACAAATTTTCACACAAAACGATTTTTATAAATGCACTTATCATCTCCGTTTGTTGCGTGTGGTCCTGTCCAATAAAGCAAAAGGGAGACGTCTGTCCACCGCTAACTCTAGTAAACCATTCGGGTAATGAGGATATTGTATAGTAGTTATAAACATGACAGCGACATTATGTGCTATGCGCATTATTATCACAATTAAGGGTCCCAACTAATTAGGGTCCGTAAAAAAAATAGAAAAACTAAAATGCTAGATTATGTTTGACACACAAATGCGTACAAAGTAGTAATGCAACTTTAATCTGTTGTCATACTTTACGATTTATTAGTTGCACTTTCCCAATGATGTTGTCGTCAATTATTTATGTATTCACAATATTTCCTCCTGTTTCATTGCTCTTTGATTCATTTTACCCCTTCCAGGCTTTCAGTCACAAAGTTGTCTCCAACCAGGCTCCTGTTGTGGCATTGCAAGGACGTCAACTCCACAAGGAGCTGAGATTGTCAAGCATGCAGGACTGTACGGTGTGAAGGCAAATGGTGAGTATAAAAGAGTAAAACCGATGGCTTTTCTCCTACAGTACAAAAGTGAACAAACCTCCTTTATAAACGTCATCTACAAGTTTGATAGCCAATGCTATCTGTCCACAGCATCGAGCCTCACTGCCATTTTAAGGAAGCCACTTTCGTAATAAGTGTGCGACTTGATTGCTGGTGCATGCTAATGGCTTGCTTTATCCCTCATGGACGTAGCCAACGCTCACTCCGTTTGAGTTCTGACTCTCCACAGGCCAATCTCATTTCTCTAAATTGTTCGCCTACGAAGTGATGCTCGGCTTAACACCCAACAATGACTTGTCATTGTCAAAGGTACTGCAAATGCTTATTATAAAAGAAAACTCCCACGAACTGCCAATTAGTACTAAGTGATCGGCTTGATTTCACCTAATATGTAACTGCTGGCTTTCCGAAACATTATAGTTAATTGACGAAATAAAAAAACCGATCGTGCATATCACGAAGGTTTATTCTTTTTATAAATCGCAAAACCTATGCTGCGTGCATTGAAGCCACACGTAGTAGACTTATTACAATTCTCTCCGCCATTAAAATTCCTACTTAGCATCAATTGTGTAAATTATGGGTGGAGTTTTCAACTACACATTAATTAGGTGTTTGAAGGTAGAGCGGCTCGTATATTTTTTCACTCTCCACCCATAAAACGCAAAATCTTTGACAGAGATCGCACTGAAACCACGAGATCCCCACCAGCCTTATTATGGTATCGGTGGGAGTAAAAGTTAAAGCCATGGGCGATGGAAAATAAAAGCGTCAACATTCCACTTTATTATTCGATTGCTGACTGGCACTTGGAAACGGTGTCCCTTTTGTGTCAGTTATTAAAATTGTGTTAAAAGTTTTCGGTTTATAGTGCAACATCACACCTATGAAATTGCACACCTCCAATTTGGTAGACAATAGAGTTGAGCATATTTGTGGGGTCACAAAAAGTACCGGTAGCGGTCACACAGTTTTTTTTTTTTCGAAATCATTGACGCGGTCTCACTTGTTTATCTTCAAGCGTCGCCTAAGGTCATTTGGTCAGGTTGCTGTGACAGTGCAACTCAATGATGATGACAATACTTCCCAACTCCTTTCACCATTTGTGCGTCATAATTGTGAAAGCACTCGATTTCACCGTACACTTCAATTTGTACAAATGTGTGACAGTTGAGTGAATGGGTTTTAAGGGTAGTTCTATTTAGCAAGTCACACAAACTACTTTAAATAACGGACTACTAAAATTGGGAAAGAATTTACTACACTTATAGAATAGAGTTATATATTTGACTTTGCAATACAGAGTTAAGAGGATGATGTGGCGGTTTTATCAAATTCCTTT
>UYWX01000319.1:0-18760 GCA_900622495.1 Hydatigera taeniaeformis
CAAAAATAGTACAAATTGTACAGAGATAAAAACAGTCACGACAAGGATCCTGGTTGAATGCCCAGGGCGGCCTCATTGGAGCCCTTGCTGAGGAAGGCGAGGTATCCTTTGGTACATTTATTTGCGTAATGACCTTTGTCACCGCATTTGTAGCAGGTAACCTCATCCAACGGCTTCTGTTGTGCCGCCATGCCCCCGTGCTTCGGATTGACCGCCAAACTACCCCTACCAGGGGCTCCCTGGGGGAAAGTAGAAGTGTTACCCAGAAGCGGCTGATTAGAAGATGGAAAGGACGGTTGATAGCGTTGAGATGACTGCTCTTGCAATCGCTGCCGCTCCTCCAGTGGTAATTTATGACAAAACTGGACCTTGTGGCCCCTCTCCTCTGCAAAATAAGAAATTGTCCAGTATTGGGACAAAAAGGTGGTCAAATGCAAACCGGATGAACTAATTTGAAGTTGTGAGTGGGAGACTGTTCATGCGAATCAATAGCAAGGAAAGAAAAGTCCTTATGCGCACGTACTCTGGTACCAAGAGATAGTGCAAGAAACGAGGGTACAGAAAAAAAGTAGAGATGACTGGTTGTCTGCCATAAAAACAGACTTTAACACCACCTAAGATAAACACAATCATAATATGTAGGCATACTGCGTAAAAGTTATTAGCGAGAAGTGCTCCAGCAAAATCTTACTACAGTGGTGACAAATCCATTTTTGCTTGTGATGCTCTTGATCAGATCCCGGAAGTGGCCACCATTTAGGACTGAAAAAACAAAAGTAGTGCAGAAGAGATGTACATACTGAGCCTGCTTGCAGTCTGGACCATCTAAACAAAATCCGTTTAAAAAGTTCTGACAGGCGACGCGCCGTACGTGGCGATTGCGGCAGGCAGGACCTAAACACTATCCATGGAATAAAGCTAGACCATACCATTCCGACAAAACCCTCGAGCGTACCAGGCACAATCCTGTATCTTTGTAGCTGGGTCGACATGAAGAAATTGACACTCTTTATTCATACAAACACCTTAATCACGTGATAAACGTAACTATGTAAAGCTCATACCAAACCTTGAAAAGAAGTAGCATTCTGGCATCTTAGTCATGTCGTAGACATGCAAAAAGTCACAATCGTCTCCCTTCTTGCAGAGACCACGTAGCCAGTGCTTACAGACAACGGTCTTATCACCTTTGATGTGACGGAATGGACATCGAGTGCTTAGCCGACAGGAGTTTGTGAGGAAAAATGTACATACACCAGATCCACTTTCTGTGAAAAGTTGAAAAAAAATGCAAGCATACTGTTCATGGTAGGAAAAGGGAGACTCCCTAGTCCGATCTGATTCTCGAGTTGATAATTGATAAGAAAGTCTGAATCTGATACATCACCTAGAAGGAACTCCATCACCAAAGAACGACCGCAACACAGCGAATCGGTTGAGACGGGAGAAAACTAGCAATAATCAACAACACGTTCAAGGTCAGATGGATTTCAACGTAAATTCCGTAGTACTTAATTGCACAAATTTAGGACTGTTGTACTTAACCCATTTTGAAATATAATAGGAGTAAAATCTGATATAATTTAGCATTATATACTTTTTAAGAATTAATCACTGTGGTCGAATCTCAGCAGCGCGAGCAAATTAGAAACTTGTGCAAGGAAATGCTGCTCTACATAGAACTATCATTTTATTTCCCTTATATTTTGGCGTTTTAAAGACTTATGCGTTATTGCTTTGCGATAAGGAGTGCAACACTCTATGATTTTTTATAACGGTCCAGCTTCACAATACTAAGTAAACGATGCATTTATTTTTTGAAGGGCAGCTAGTGTAGCGTCCTGAGACCTCCTGGCCGGTATAAAAGTCAGTAAGTGCAGCTGGTAACATGTATTCTGTAGGCGACAGGACAAGTGTACCTGAGCATGGCTCGAAGGCCAGCCCACGTGCACAAGGGCCAGACAAATTCTAAAGGGACCGTCAAACGTCATGTAGTCACATAAACAAAGCATCACATCCATAGCGTTCCAATTCTCTTTTTCTATAGCGAAACGTAGTGCTTTGCTTCGTGACAACATTGCGTTTGGCGCTCACTTTAGTATTTGCCTGGCCATTGTACACGTGGGCTGGCCTTTGGACCATGCCCAGACCCATTTGTCCTATCGTCATCAGAAAAGATGTATCCAGCTGCACTTACTGACTTCTTATACCGGCCAGGAGGTCTCAGGACGCTTCACGGAATGCTTTAAATTGGTCCGAAGGCTATTCTCTTCAGCCCAAATAAGGATTACCGCCAGAGCTACTCCCAGTATCACAGGCAGGAAAAAGAGTATTGATGTAGCTGATTTCGGTTTTTTTAGACTGCAACTCTGCTTGTACTGGGCGTACTTAAAGAAGTATATGCTTTGTAAAACTTATAATTTCTTTAATGACGAGCGATTTTGCATAAAGAAATGTTGTGAAGCGCTCCATGACCCTCCTTTGACCAAAATAAGGTTTATGATTTGGCTAAAAACTTGTGGCGAGGCAAAAACTGAACGAGGCTTGCCTTGCTCAGGTACGAAGTTCACCCCATCTAACAAAATATTTTTTGGCGTGTAGTACTGACAGCCATCAGGGTAAAAGTAGAATCAAGGCAATGCCGTGCACTAACGTGGCAGCGCGTGATAAATTGTTTAGTTTCAAAGCCCTTCCCTTTCTTTAAGCTTCTTATATTCCCACTTGCAGTAGTTTTCGTAAAGTAATCAGAGCCGTCATATTAGGTTTGCGCTATTTTAGGAAGATACTACCCCTTACCTAGTTGATTCCTCTTGGCTATTTTATGGTATTCGCGTTTTCTTCTTTTCGTAGAACCAGATCGAACATAGTTGCACATCTGCTTTCTTTTCTAATGGTAGTCTCACTTCAAAGTTTCTCGGCCATACTGATCAGAAATTGCAGGAGCATTGTTTTAACGCATGATGATATAGTAGACCGCTAATTCATATGTCTAGGTGTATTGTGGCTGATTTTGCAACAGTTGCTAGTAGCCTTTCTTCAAGTTACGAAACAGAGTTCTATGTCGAAGGTGGGGATCAGATTCTTGTGTCAGGATTTGTCCTCGATCACATTTATGATATGCCTTCAGATCTACTACTTAGCGACGAAAATAAAAGCGGTTCTTTGTTTTTAATTACTCGTCGCTGGTCCCATTTGAGCCACCTCAAGTTTTCCTTGAAGGCAAGGGTTGGCATTCTAGCTCACCAGGAAGGGCTTTGACTTGGTCCAATGATCAACCCACGAATATGAGAGCAAGGCTATTACCATACAGGCGGTCACATAAGCAAAACATTACGGACACATCATTGAAGTCGGTATCGGTGAGCTAGATGGTTAGTGAGATGAGCTAAATGTCTGTCCGACCGATTGTGGTTCAGTAGTGTAGGGACTGCCTGTCTAACCTCATGCCCTTGAATCACTGATTCCACGAGAGGGTTAGTTACAGACGATTTATTTGGCATTAGATGCAGGAAGAATGGGGGTTGGAATGCAGATGGGCCGAATAGAAGATATCAACTGGAGAGAGACTTCTCACGGTTCTCACGCACGTGGTTCGCGTTGCAATTCAGTTTCGCTTCTCTCCTATAACAAGTCCACTTAAGCAATCTAGTATATATTACAAGCCGAGAAACTTAAAGTTTTCTTCCATATTGATTTCAGCTGTTGAACAAATAACTACCGTGTTATGCAATGAGGCAAAAGTTACTCGTGTGGAGAAACATGTAAATACAAAAATTCATCCAATCACCTTACTGCCCTTAGTCGGCTCTAAATAAAAGACGAGCTACCAATGGGACCTTTTGCCCTTCTACGCTACAATGAGTGGTACGCCTCTGGAGGATCCGATCGAAAAAAAATCTACGAACAACCTTCCACCTTATGTTTATCATTCGCCTTCCGAAACAAAATTAGGTAAGTTTGAGGAAAGTAGCGAAAATCACCTTTTAACAGGGAAATTCAAGCAATGCTATGGTGACTGTGTTAGCCTTTTTGCACCTACTCCCTTTTATTTCGACCTTTTTTTCTCCACCCTCGTATGGCATCGACTAGCGTATCTTCACAACACAGCTTTTGAATCGCACGATAAAATATTCACCATGTAGCTTAGTAAAACGTCAACACAAATTCATCGGAGCCTTTACTCTGGACTCACCCTTTGGAAGGAGACAGCTCGTGCTAGGAAATCTGCTACCATGCGAAGCATTTTTACGAAAGCATCAACGGTCATGCGCTATGAATCGAAGGGTACTAGGGTAGTGGATTTAGTACTTGCTTTGTCTTGGTAGAAGCCGGGCTTCGCTGGACGCGATTCTTTTACGACAGTGGTTTTCATAAGAATTTTTGGTGGGAAGCCATTGTAGTTAGCGGTTCAACGTATCAGACTTTAAGCACTCGTGGATCCTTGTTTGCCCGCTTAATAGAGTCCATATCTTCCACACCAAGAAGACAGTTTCTAGCTAGTAATAAGTACTTTATGTCGAAATTATTGTCAGTTGTGGAGATGTCTTTTGAGCCCTTATGGAACAAGAGCAAATCCATTTTAGCTAAGATTGGGAGCCTAACATAAGAAAACGTAGCCATTCGCCAAAATAACCAACCAATGCTACATTTGTGGAAAGTTAAACAGGATAATGTGGCAGACGGGCATTTCCGCTGTCTTACAATTTCAGCTTAATTAAAATGTTTAGATTTACCATCCAAGGTTGTCCAACCCAGTGCCGATGGAGGCAGCAGTGAAAATTGTTCAAAAAGGTATGTTTCCATTTTCTCCTTGTTAACAAGGCTTTCCTCAACAGCTCACCGCGAATCAGTTTCAACACACATCAACTGACGGAGCTGGAGAAGGAGTTTCACTTCTCCCACTACCTTACTCGAGCGCGTCGCTACGAGATTGCCAGTGAGCTAGGAATCTCCGAGGCTCAAGTGAAAATTTGGTTCCAAAACAGACGCATGAAACTTAAAAAACGCCTTAAAAGTAACCGACACTTTTAATCCAATCATTTAGTTCATTGTTCCAACTCT
Source organism: Hydatigera taeniaeformis (assembly GCA_900622495.1). NCBI lineage: Eukaryota > Metazoa > Platyhelminthes > Cestoda > Cyclophyllidea > Taeniidae > Hydatigera > Hydatigera taeniaeformis. The sequence goes on from UYWX01000319.1 coordinate 5,062, forward strand.
TTCCCTGCCTTCTGCCTGATTAACTGGGCGAGTAAAAGCAGTAGATATTTCCGACTTGCAATTCGTAAAATGAAGCGGTGACTGAAAATAGCATCACCTCAGGCTCAGCTTTCGGATGGAATTGAAAATTGTCCTTATGAGGCGCGAGTGACTCCTTCAACGGAAGTAAAAGTCATGACAGCTATAAGTGTGTTTCGCCTTCCTTATTTCTAAGTAAGAACGCCTAATTTTAAGGCTAAAAAAGAACAAAAACTTTTCTTTACGTGAGTTTACATTAAAACCTTGTGGATTTTGGCTACCTGCTCGAGGAGGGTTCCTTTGGTTGCGTTAGGCGAACGACTGATCTTGAGTGAGCTACCAAGTCAAAAAAAGTAGCCATTGCTTTAACAGCGAGTACGTGAAACAAGTCATTTTGGCAGCATGAACTACACCTGTAGCCTCCTAAGACTACCCCAGAGGTGAAGGGAGGCATTATTCTCTGGCAGAATTTAGTTTTTGCCACAGAAGAGGACAGGAGTTATTGGCATCGTCCAAACACCAACTTACATGGTGACGGCACGACTGACCACCCTAGTGAATAATGACCGAAGACAAGAAACCAACTCTTTTTATCCGATTGGCATAGTTAATCGCCTCCTTCTGAGTGTTGTTTCGGGTGCCTTTTTTGTTCTACCTCTCGCCTCGGATGCCTACGATCTAGCTGTGATCAACCAAGTATCCAAAACAGAAAAAGAGGGTTAGGTAATCGTTAAAGGATTCCAATGACCCAAAAAAATTTGGTATATTCAGGAAAGTAAGTTCGCCATTGTGTTTGGCGTGTTCGGAAATCCACTCTTTCTCGTACCCCAGCGATGGTAACCTCAGGAGGGATAGACGAGTTGACACATGCAACAATGCAGTTTAAGCCTCAAAGTTCAGACCTCGAGCGTTCACTCCTTGGACTTCCTCTGTGTAATGACGCCAAAATTTGTGGGGGACAAATAATTGTGCTGAGATGTCGCGTATGGCTCTCAAAATCTACCAACTTATATTATTAGTTACACAGCCCAATGGAAGCAATAGAGGAATAAGTGCAGTTATGTGACGGTTTTTGAAGATACCCAACTTAAAGAGTGATTCAAGTACATAAATGTAAATTACTAGTAGTATCAATAATGGCATCCAAATGGGAGAGATTAGGCGGAGTGAGGGTGAGTACATACTTCGTTGCATGATTTTGTGCATGCACATCTCCAGACTACAGAAATTACGACAGAGGAGACAATATTTGAGCACTATTTGCTCTGTTGACAATCAGTGAGGTTTGAGGTCATTGGGTTGCCCAAGGGACCATCCTGTCCAGCGGAGGTCAAAGCTGGTGCCCTAAGTGCTCTCGAAGCCAAAACGGGGAGCTTATAAAGTAGTCCAGATATTATACTGACACTGATCATTCTGGGTTGAAAGGCCAGAAAAAGGCATGAACGAGGGAATTCGGGTTATTTGCGCTTTCGCAAGAAGGTTGTTGTGACATTTGACTCTTCACATGCCTCGAAAACTGTTGTTAGGGTGTCTATCGGAGTTCTGACCATCTTGCTGAGAGTGCATGCGAAATACATCACTTTTTTAACATACGGACACCTCACTGTACATTTACGAGTTTAATAGCAGGAAATGACACGCGACCTGCAACGAAGCATCTAAGAAGCGATTAAAAACCATTTTATCCTGTAATACATTGTTTCTGTGGTTACCTGTATGTTTGGCGGTTCCTTTGGTAGTTGTCTGGCTTTTGCGCGCGTAGACAGGCCTTCTGGCCATGCCGAAGCCCAATCTCTTCTTCTCCTCCTTAAACGCATGTATTTAACCCAAATTACTACCTTCGCCTATCTAGTGAGAAGTTTCAAGACGTTAAACACACAGCCCGATATAATAAGAGATCTGCAAACATTATTTTTAGTCTTGATGAACGTTTAACACTGTACTGTGCTTCGTTTCCTTCTGTTTCAGAAAAAAAACGATGTTTTCTTACGAGCTTTTCCACTGTCCATTCTAATTAGGGCTTTACCCAAACAGAAGATCTCAGGTGTCATTCAGCATGGACTCTTTTATAATTGGTTTTATTTGAGAGTCATGGGGTTTTCTGAAATTAACCCAACTCCAGTTGCGTAATTTTCAGTATTACGCTGAGCGAATAAAATCTACTTCACGTTTGCTTTTGGAGGTCAACTTGCATGTGGAGTGAACTACCAGCTCCTATGAGCAAAAGGGGACAAACTGAGCCTAACCGTTACAGTAGCCTGCAGTTCTTTACTCCACGCTTTGATCGGATGTTAATAGATTGGCTGGACGAGAGCATCATCAAGCGGTAATAAAAGAAGGATGTCAGTGTCATCCAAGATGTCAAAAGAATCCTGTCTATCGCCTATAACAACTTCCTTCCCCATCCTCTAATCCAAAGTGTATATTTAAGCAGGAGTATGGTACGATGTAGGGGGAGGAGGTTGAAATTAAAATTGCAGCATCCGTTTTATTGGAACTTTAATGCTTTGTTTATGGTCACTTTAACAGCCATGTTGTTATTGAAGAGTAGGCTGGCTGTCTATATCCTAATTCCTTATTTTCTCCCCTTTTATGGATGTTCTGTGCGAGTACTAATCCCTTGAAACAATACTTTTGGCGGAGTAAAGCGAACACACGCGTGAGAGATTATTGTGGCAATTTTTTTTTTTGATGGAATTCAACAAGACAAAGGGGGCATGAGCTATGGGTGGGTACTTCAGTGACGACGACAAAATTCGGCATTCACAGTATAGAGCTTATTAACGACACCAGTGGTGAACTATTTCAAAGAAAATTTAGTTACGAGGTGAGCCAGTCCACTATGTCTTGGTAAATACAAATTTTAACGAAAGAATTTGGAAACAGGGTTGTAAGTCTTTGCCTATGTGGCCACCTGATGTCTGGCGTGTCTTCGGTCCTGGCTCTGCTTATATACGCGCGGTTTAGCCTTATAAACAAGCCAAGATCCAATCCCTTCTCCTCCATCTAAAGTATATGTTTTAAGTCCAATTTAATACCTTCTTTTATTTAATTGGAAGTCTTGAGTCGCTTCAAGAGCAGTGAACAAAGTGAGTGCCAAGTGCTGCCCAAAGATTTGCAATTATCGCAGTTGTGTGAATTCCCATCAGCCACAAACTAGGAGAAGAGTAGTGAAATGAACCGCTACATTGGAGCACGAATGATATTCAAAACCCGCTGAGCTTTATTTTACACCATCTCCCTTTAACACATTTAGCTTCGTCGATGTCACCTTAAACAAGAACTGTTCCAACAGTTCAAATTACAACTGCGAAAAAATAGTCCGCCTCTTGCACCATGTCACAGCATAACTTCCGAACTTTTTGCATGAATACATGTATTTGACCAAGTTTAACGTCTTCTTGTACAGAACGAAGAATTTAGAGACGTATCAGAATTATCAAAGGGGACTTTTGACCGATTTGCGCTCATAGCGCATGTTAGACCCTGTAGCACGATAGTATCCCCGCGATGTCTACCTATTTATGGTGCTTCTTTAAAAATAGCATCTTGTACTTTGCTAGAAATTCGTTGTAATGCTTTGTTTAGGTGACCACCTGATGTCTGGCGGTTAGCTTAAGATTCGTCTAGGCCATGTACGAGTCGGCTGGCTCTCGGGCTAAGGTTAGGCGTACTTCCTTTGCTCTGCCTGAAATACACGCATTCAGCTCTTCCTACTGCCTTCTTCTACCCAGTGGGAAGTCTCGAGGCGCTTCATTGGTGACAACGGAAACGCATTCACATAGGTGACAAAGGGATCGCTGAATCCCTCACAGCAAAAGGGTTGAGGCTGGCGTCTGCGTTTGGCTTCACCTTATCCCTGTGTCCCACAGAAGAGTTATCAACAAATGAAGCGGCACTGTGTATAGGTGCCTGGGATGACAATGCGGATCTCTTTATATACGAGACGGTGTCTGATCCCGTTTTCCCTGTAACAAATCTGTTTCACATTAGAGTTAAACCGTCCCGATCTGAAGGAAATCGATGGTCAACAGATGCATGCGACCCCGAATCCGGCTGTCAGACCGAACGTAACAATAGATTTAGTTGAAGTACCAAGTTCCGTTTCTCAGTCGTATGGTATCTATTGATTGGCGCTGCAGATCCATGGGTATTTTCTTGCAATACCAAATATGTTGTCATGGCTGTCGCGAAACGTGTACCAACTGAAGTCTTTCGTTAGGTGGAGATTCGTCTGATTTTTGTGAGGAGGGGCTGATCTTTGGGCCAACCTTAAGGCTACTTCTGTAATACTTTGTTTGTGTGACCACATTGCGTTTGGCGCTCACTAGGATTTGTCTGGCCATTGTACACGTGGGCTGGCCTTTGGACCATGCCCAGACCCATTTGTCCTATCGTCATCAGAATGTGTGTATCCGGCTGCACTTACTGACTTCTTATAGCGGCCAGGAGGTCTCAGGACGCTACACGGAATGCTTTGAATTGCCCAACAAACACCGCTGTCTTACTGACATCATACACTTGTGTTACCAAACTTTGTTAATTAATCGAATGATTTCCGGAAAAGAATTGTACGAAAAAGCCGACGAGCAAGGCTTCGATCTGATGATGCAATGCTTCAGTACCTACAAATTGCACAGGATCTGGAGATGTGTGTAGCTTTTTCTTGGCGTTGATGCTCTGAGTTTGAGTATCTATGTGCCTGATAATTTGTTGGAGCACAAAATCGGGTTCCCTTGGCCGGAAATTCGAAATATCTCTCTTCACAATAAGAAGCTGATAATCCAACCAGTAGACAAGACTGCGAGGGAATTCTACATCTTGGTTGAGAAATTCAAGATAAACAAGCGCATTTCGGCGTTATACACCGACAATCTTGAACTATACATGCGTGGAAGGAAGTCTGATTTTATCGACATGCAATAGGGGAAGATACAGGCGAAAAGGTGACACGAATTGAAGGAGGCGCATTTACCTTGGTGACAAAGAATCCCTGAATCCCTCACAACGAAAGGATTTTGACTGACGTCTGCATTTGGTTTCACCTTATTCTCGTGTTCCACAGACAAGCCATTAACAACTGAAGTGGCACCGCTAAGAATTATGTGGAAAAGTTTTGCGTCGGAATTTCCCATAAAATTCCGTGTTTAGGTGTCGAAACTAACACTACAGTTCTCCTTGCATACGGGAGAGTAACTCATCCTGTTTCCCCTGCAAAATATGTGTTTTAGACCAGAGTTTAAGTGTCTTTTCTTAGAAGCAATTGGTGGTTAACAGGCGTATGCGGCCCCGAATCGGATTGTCAGACCGAACGTAACTTCAGATACAGTTGAAGCCGTCGAGGAGACCGGATACGGCTCCTCAGTCTCACGCTGTCTGTCGAGGGGCGCGGATCCCTCGTGGGTGCATTGATGTAGTTCCAAAAAAGGGCAGTGTAATACTTTGTTTATGTGGTCATATGACATTAGACGGTTACTCTAGGGTTTGTATGGCCCTTGTACATGTGACATATTTGCCCTATCGTCTTCAGTATACATGTATCTTGCTGTACGTATTGCTTCTTATACCGGCCAGAAGGTTTCAAAGCGCTACAACTACCCTTATTTTTTCCAAAATCTATGCATTCAAATTCACACTACCTTTGTTCTACTAGGTGGAAAGTATCGGGCTGCTAAAGTCATTTTACTCAAAAATCTGAGAAAAAAATTCTTGTGATTTAAACTCATCTGACCTGAAAATACGTAGATGTCCTGTATTAACCACCATTTTCGAAAATTACTCGTTTAACAATTGGCATTAAATTGTTATATAAGGTACTATCAGCTAAAGAAAACCAATAAATTATAATACATAGAATCACTTATTTTTTGAAAAAGTTGTATTTTTATTTTAAATGGCTAAAAAGTTAATTTATGGCTTCTGCATTGTGTCTTGGTTTGTTTCATTGCTTGTGAGACAACCCGCTCTGCTTCAAGGTTTCATTTTTCGTCTGGCACATTCTGCTGACATCTGGGGTCATGATTCTCAAATTTGATTGCGTTAATTTGCGTAAATTGACAAAAGGAGCATTCCAGTGTGAATTGATTGGACGTGAGCTGTGTCTTACAATGCAGCGTATTCATGAACTCGTTTTGTCTTTTATTAAGTAAGGGATTAACGTACAGCATACTGTAGAAATGAACAACTTATTTTGGAATTGACTATAAAGCCTAACCAATGTACTCGTTGCCTCGGAAACAGTGTATTTATTGACGTCAATGATCCCAACACTGTGTACCTAGTGTCGTTTAGCGATTCTGTTGAGATCACACGATTTATGGTTAGCTTTGGTGGCTTCACATTATCCTTTAGGATTCAGTTTCTAACAATTTTGCAAGGGAATCGAACAAAAGTGCTCGTGGATCCGTTTTCGACGAAAGGACTGATTCCTGGTCAGCTGTTCAGTATTTTCAGTTTTACAGCTATCTCAGTCAACAGCAAAATATGATGCAGGCAAGGCTTGTAAAACATTTATTAACATGATTTTTCTAGGATTACATTCGGACTTCTACGTACCAACGTGCCATTTTGGCAAATTCAAAAGCTGACTTCGTCGGTAAAGTTGTTCTGGATGTTGGTGCTGGCTCCGGAATCCTGTCATTTTTCGCTGTGCAAGCTGGAGCAAAGCGCGTTTACGCTGTAGAGGCTTCGAATATGGCTGAACACTGCCAAGTTCTTGTGAAAGCAAATAAGCTTGCTGGACGAATTGTGGTTGTTAGGTATGTTATTTATGGTTTACATTGAAAGTAATATATCTATTTATCAATCTGCTCTGTGGAACAAGCCTTTCTTTCTATATTTATAATTCCTTTCATTTAAAGTCATCTGTTTTCAGCGGAAAAATAGAGGACATTACTCTGCCTGAACCGGTTGATGTTATAGTGTCGGAACCGATGGGCTACATGCTCTATAATGAGCGGATGCTGGAGACATACGTTCATGCTCGCAAATTTCTTGCTTTTCAACACCGTGCCATGCGGAAAAAGGTCGCTGGGGAGAATGGTAGCTCTGATTCCGAAATGAGGGACGCATTTGTAAGCAAAAGTTACCAAAGTTGGGATGAAGAAGTTTTTGCAGAACCAAAGCCCGGTGTTATGTTTCCTTCTATTGGTAAAATGTTCGTTGCACCATTCTCTGATGAGGCTCTCTTCGCAGAATTGTATACGAAGGCCAACTTCTGGTATCAGCAGGTTTGTGGCTTGATTTTTTATGCTAGGTTTTCAGTCAACAGATGGTGCTAAATGCAAAGTCATTTCTTACAGTTTTGGTCTCCGCTGTTACTAGGTGCTTTGATTATTAATAACTGGTCCTTTATTAGTTTCCTTTTATACTTTATTAGAGCTTTCATGGCATGGACCTGAGTGCATTACGCGGGGCTGCGATTAAAGAATACTTTAACCAACCGGTCGTAGATACGTTCGATATAAGTATCTGTCCTGTGACTGAGCCTTGCGTCCACAATGTCGACTTCCGAACTGTTAGCGAGTCTGATCTGGCTAACATTGAAATTCCGTTAGTTTTTCACGTCAGTCAATGTTCAACTGTAAGTTTTTTTGCTCATCCTCTACAATACCCACACACATTCCGAGTTGGTCGTTCCCCGTAGTTTTGAAGTTATGTGGTACGTTTAGACTACCTCTTTCACAAAATACCTGGACCACTCAACTATTAGAAATGTAAAATTTCTGTTATGCTTGGCATGCTCCATGCAGTGCTCAATTAATGGGCATTAGTATATTGGTGTTTTAGATACACGGGTTGGCATTCTGGTTCGATGTTGGTTTTCTGGGCTCTCAGACGGATGTTTGGTTATCAACAGCGCCAACTGAACCACTCACACATTGGTATCAGGTGCGTTTGTTCCGTCTACTAGGTACTTTTGTTAGAAAATATGTGGTTGTAAACCCTCAATGATCTTATTGCTCAATTTAACTACAATGTGATAGCTTCGGATATTCGTTGTCCCAATATCTTAACTCTTCTTTTTTTATCGTAGTTAGTTTGTGCAAGAAGTAGTTGTCCACCTTTTGATCTGTGGAAAGCTCTGGTATTCGGGAATCCCTTTTGCGACTACCGCTCAAAAACTGCTGTAGTCGACTTTGTGATTTTGTTGAGCATTACTTTTTCTAGGTCCGATGCTTACTGGGAACTGCATTATTTGTACAAGAGGGTCAGATTCTGACAGGCCACGTTAAAATGGTAGCCAATACGCGGCAGTCCTACGATGTTGAAATCGAACTTGTGGTTCCCGACAGTGACACAAAGGTATGTGCGATCATTGGACAGGCGAATTTGTTTCTCGATCTAAATGACTTCTTGTTCGCCTATCTAGTTCGATGTAACCTCATCTTGCTCTGATATGAGGAGCATCTAGGTTTTGAAGATACTTTTCTGATGCGTTAGTATTCTATGCCCCTTTATTGGGATGTACTTATCTCGATTAGATAACGAATCACTTGGACCTGAAAAATCCACACTTTCGCTACACCGGATATCCTCCGGCTCCTCCACCTGGATCCCACACAAAGTCGCCTACTGAGGTGTACTTCGCCAATGTGTCAGGGTCGGCTACCACTGTTGTTGCCTCGCAGACGCAATCCACAGTCATTGCAGCCGATCAAGGCTCCACTAGTCGGGGTGCATTCGTGGCTACAAACTCCACGGCAATGGGTGGCTCAGGTGCAACCCTTCTCTTTCCCTCCAGTGCTGCCACCGCCACTGCAGTTCCTGACCAAACCATTGGAGTTGGCGGTGGCGCTGGAATGATTGCTGCGGCTACGGTTCTTCCCCAGTCGTCTTGTGGCGCTGTTGCCGGCTTGGTGAACGCAGCTCCCATTGGTGCTGGTGAAGTCTTCCCCAATGGATGCTGGACTCTTGGAGGTCCCTAGTTAACTTGCCCTCTTTTGCATTGTCACGGCTAGAGTATAAACGGGGATTGGGACGCATTTCCATCCCTTAATTCTTTCATAGGATTCCGGCTCATTGTTTTCCAATCTGTGTGATTTAACTTTGGTTTTACCCAGGTCAAGCACACTTGCTCACCCCCGCCAGCACTCTGCAAGCTGGACATTTTCAAGTTCCGACACCAACCGGATCGAACGCTATTGTCTACGACCCTCGAACGTCTGTTCCCTAGGTTAACCGCCCACGCCAGATGTGCAGATTCAGTCCATTGTAAAAACGACGCCATCATTCAGACAATCCTTTCATCACTACGCGATTACTGTGCTAGACCCATCTCTTTCAAATCCATCATGCTAACTTGAATGGTCAGCAGTCATAGGTTTCCCATCACCAGTCCACTTTCTTGTGGATTACTTCTCGAATCAGTCACCCCTTCATATATTCCGTGGGTGTGTATTTAACATAATGCTGTTACATGATAATAAAGTGCAGCCAGATAATGCGGACTATTGTTGGGTTCCGTCGTTTGAGTTGTCGCCATCTCCTACCGAGGACCGCATTTCTTCCTCTGAGGAATCTTCCACAGCAATGGCCCCGGATTCATCCTTCTTAGATTCCATCATTCGGGACAGGGTTTCTTGAATCATAATCAGTGAGTGAATAAGAATGAAAAGTCTAGGAGGCAATCCAGACATTCACATAACAGTGGAACAAGGAAATGGGCACAAAATATGGTGTGGTCTCAATTAAACTACTCTGGATACCAATGTGATGAATTTAGCACTAAGGCGTGCAGCAATGAATAGGCGAAGGGGGGTCCGTCGCCTTGCGCGCTCCAAAAGCTTGCTTTAGAATGTTTTCTGGTCTCACCTTGCTCTGAGGCGAGTCTAAAAGGAGATTACTTGCTCAAGAGGCGAACTCACAAAGAAGGGACAGCAATGACTTCTCGACCGCATTTCCCGCATATATTTAAGGAGGAAATGCAGGATTCGCACGCGGTAAAGTAGGCTCTCTTAACACATCGTTGGCCACATCTGACACTGAAAAGCAAGATGTCTTGTACGTAAGTCTCATAAGTTTTGAAGGCAACTTCAACATTATGTTAACACGAATTACTAACGCATTATGAAGTCACGTGAGTGGGTTGAAAGAACAGAGGAAATATATCAAGCATACCAGGTTCGAGGCTTAGTTAGAGACTTGTATTTCTTGTATCTTATTTTCCATTCGATTATCTCTCTACATCTTGTACACAATCCATCCATTTCCAACTGGTTCAGCGATGCAGTCTTCTTCGACGTATCATACTTGTTATTTCTGAATGCAACTGAATTCTTGTGCTTTTGAGGTCTGTTTCGCTGAGCATTGCCGCGTTGAGAACTCATAACTTTAACGGGGAAGAAAAGAGTGAATTGCCCAAGAGACAGACAGAATCACAGAGCGCTTCCTTGAAGGCAGCACGATGAGGAACAAGGTCATTGCGTTTTGATGCTGTCCAAATTTTGAGTGATCGGAAATTGAATAAAAGAATGAAATACTCTAGTTGAATACAAGTTGCACATAAATTACAACAAAATTAAATTATTCTGCATTCCTAAAGTTTCCGACTTTATTGATGATTACAGCTAAAATGAATTATTGAATTAGAGCATAACCACGGTGATTTCTTTAAGATGAGAGTTTTATTTAGAAAGGACACTGCTACTCATTCGACAAATCCAATGGATAATGGATACAGTAAACGGAAAACACAGCAGAACGCAACATAAGCCATAACAACTAGTCGGAGTAAGACGCCAGTAATGCCACAAACCTTCTTCCCACATACGTCTTCACTTCTAGACGTCAGATCAAGGAGATAAATTAGTAGGACCTTAACAGCCTATGCTATCACGAATTAAGTTTATGCTAATCCTTGGTGTATCAAAAGCCATATATTCCAAAGCATTCATGTGGAACCAGTTAGATTTTGCAACTATGGAGTAAATGCAGGTTTTCAATGAGGAAAGCGCTCCGAAACTTCCAAAGCAAATTAGCATCAGCCATTAGGAATCCGTATTTCTCATTTTGTGGCAGAAGGTACAAGGCTTGGAAGAATAGCTGCATTCAGATTGAAAGGGATAGATGTAGACTTTGACGCATTCTGAAGGCCATCCTGCCTCTCAGAAACATGATGGCCACTCATATAACAGCGATTTACATAGGCAGTCAAATAAAAAAGCGATAAACGGCTATCTTTCAAAGTTCGTATACCAGTTTGAAGCATTGTTACCACAAAGTTATGAAAGCCTGTAGCAGAATTTTGCAAAAATTTTTGCCATTTTGCAATGAGATGTTTGTAGATAGTGGCGGAATACCGAGCCAACTAGCGATAACAAGATCCGCCAACTATAAAGAAGTTTAACACATTATTAAGCAGTGAATCATTGAAGCTGAAACCCTATTGATGTTGCTCGATGGCTAGCGACTAATAACATGTGCCTAAGCTGTTTGTGAAGTTCTTTGATTTGTAATGACAGTGGAAAATGTAACTTTCAACGAGCATTACTTTAATTGCAGAACAGATAAGTCAAAGTTCACGAACTTAGTTAATAACTCAGCAACCACACCTATGCTGGACTGCATCACGGTCGTTGTCCACTCGCGTGGACCGCCAATGCATTTACCGCCGTCACCTCTACTATATCAACAAATTCTCCTGCGGCTCAATATTTGCTTTAAGGAATAATGCTCATCCTGCTTTACATGTTATTTACCAAGCTAATGGGATACTGCTTTGCTTACCTATGCCGTTCGGACTCGAAATAAACCTAATCAATGTTTGTGGCTATAGAAAACATAGTACCATTATAAGCGAAGGAAACAAGTATTTTATGTGTATTCATTCAAGCTGAAGTGATTTGGTGGGGAAGGCTACATTACCTGTAACTTAGAAAAATCAACAGGCATACCGTAGAACCTGGCTTTACAGTTTGCACACACCGCACCGCCGCGTGTGTGACTGAATTCAAGAGATGCTTTATTACATTATACAGATTGTGGCACACATGAAAACCTTTAGATGGAGCGGGCAGCAAAATTGTCATTAAGTGTTATTAACAAAAACTATAGTGGAAAAGGATGAAAAGGGCTCCGAGCACGTCTACAGAAAATGGTAAAGAATCCGAGATTGCAACGAAATGAAATGAAAAGGTTTATCATACTTGGGTAACCTCCGATTTGATTTTCTCAACCAAAAAGTGGACAACGAAGTGGATGGTTGGTGTCAGCTCTGTAAAAAAGTACTCAGAACTGCTTAGGAACAGCATTATTTTGGTCTGCTTGGATTCAGGTTACTTTACTGGCGGCAGCAGAGGGCCAACACAATCTTAGAGGTCAAGCAAGACGCTTTATGTTAATGAGTAGGGAGCAACGCCTTGGGATGCGTAAAACGATAAAGAAGCCAAACACACGAATACAGCATTATCCTCAATGATCGAAGCGACGCTTTGGAACTGTTCACGTCGCCTGGATGAGGTTAGTTATGTTAACAAGTGATACCACTTCGAGGTCTCCGTCTCCTTAGTGGTTCTGAGGTAGGTGATGGAGAAGGATTGAAGATGGAATGAAGGGACAATGCGGACAAGGCACCAAATACCAACCTCTTGGAACCATTTGGATTTTCCTTTTTAGAGGTGACGACGTACATGTGTCAAATACACAACAAGGATGGCCCTTTGCTTAAAAGTATGAAATTAGAGCATTCTGCCACACAACACAGTTCACATCCATTGTAGGACGTAAAATGCAATACATTTGCGTGTTTACCAAGAATACGTCTCGCCTTTGAAAACTCGATGCCCGAGGCGAGTAGTCAAAAGTCAAATAAGCTAGGATAAACAAAGCAAACGACAGAACAGGATTAGGATATGCCGCAAATTTAAAAGCTAAAGCGAAAAAGATACATCATGCTTTATTAGCAATGTGATTTCGAAATGGGTTCAAAAAATTAATGAAATTAGGAAAATTATAAGCAAACTCATCACAGCGACAGCATCAAAAAACCAGAGCAAAGAAAGGCCTAGCCTGGGAAAAAAGAGCGAGATTCAATCGGAAAAACAAATAAAAATGGAGATCATCGATCTCCCACTCCTCAAATTTTATTAAGAATCCGTCAAAAAATTAGTGTCAAACGCCGACTCGTAAAGTAAGTGGGAAAAAATAGCCTAAATTTGTTTACACCTGCAAAGAACAAGGCTTTCTTCAAAGCCAAAATGCATCCAAACCATGAAGGGAAAGCATGCATAAGGCAAAACTTCCAATAAACATAACGAAAAGTGGCGTGTGTATGATGTTATAGGGAAGTCAAATGGAGCAAACAAAAAGGTAGGTCCCACACTCATGGCAGTATGCCAACGACACGATAAAAAAACCGAAAAGAGTGTAGGTGCGATGCCATCAAACGTCCATAATCGCGCAACAACGTAATACTAGCAATACTAAAGCATATCTACATCTGCAGTAGTAGGATTCCTAAGTCCACTTACCTTAGAAGAAAAAGGATTAAGAAAAATATAAAAAGAAGGATTCTACCGGCCCAAAGTCAGCCCACGATTAAAAACGAGGCGAATGAAAAACTAACGTCAGTATTCAGAAATTACAGCTGCACAGATTGTTTTTCAGTCTGCTTAATTTATCTCTTGTGTTGATAGTATTAAGGGCGTCATAACTTCATGACACAAAATAGTGAGTATGTGGC
>UYWX01000320.1:0-18711 GCA_900622495.1 Hydatigera taeniaeformis
TTTATGAGGGTCAAAGTGGTCGGCGTTTGGGAGGGGACTCACTCTTGACTGTATTTAACACAGCACTCGATGCTTGGGTGAACTAGGCATTACTGACATGGAGAGGAGCTAAGGAGTCACTGGAAGGATCTTGGGATCGGGCAGCTTGATGAAATATAAAAGTGCTACGTTAAATTCATGAGAATTCCAAACCTAACGCCTTGTGAAGAAATTTAGTTTCTTCTCGCTATTTCCAAGCGTACCAACCCCATGACGACTTTAAATTAAATAACGTGAACTGCAGAAATGTCCATTTACTTAGGATGGAGCGTAATATGGTAGCTGAAAAGGGCTAATGGTAAAAATGAGAAAGTTCTGGGCCAAATAAACAGCAGTCGTTGTATATCAGGATTTTATCTCCAAAATGGCTAGCTTTCCATTAACCAAATTCGTTGTAAAGCCGGTTGCAGTGATCGTCTATCGTCAATGCGTTCAACGAACCTCGAATGCGAATCGTAAGTTGTAAAACTGTGCCACTTTCCTTATGAAGCGGGATTGGTTCGACACTTGTTTAGAAAGATACCCTTCCAGTGCGATGCTGATTTGCACAACTCGAGCCACTCTCGCTGTTCTACCATAGCGTATGAGCCTGCGTATAGTTTACCATTGTTTCCAAAGAATGCCGAAGCGATAATGCATGTAAGCTCAAATTCACAAAGACCGAAAGGCCTACATTTTACCATTAAAAAAATATTAGTCTGTTGTAGAATGAATAGGCCTTATTTTGCTGTGAAAGATGCAATCTCATCTCCTGATAGTCTCCATTGCACGTGCCCACAAGTACACACCCACACGCAATGCATTTTGATTAAACCATGGCGATCAATGACTAAAATTTACAACTTTCAATGGTGTACTATAATATTCCTTTGAAAGAGAAGTACAGAACAGAGTATACTTAATGTATTAAGGAAAATAAACCTTTTGCGACGTTGCCTCTTCTTCTGAGTGAACCATACTGCTCTTCGCCCTTGCTTTATGAAGATGCGCCTTCACGATGCCAATTCGGATGCGATGTTGTTGAGATGGCATTTTGCAGGACAAGAGCAATCTCTTTGCACTTCACTGTCTCTTGGCCTTCATCGGACCGGGAGAGGAGGTAATGCTGGTCAATCACCCCAACAGCCTCAATGGCATCCACCTCGAGGGTCTGCTGATGAACAAGTTTCCCACCGTTACTCCCGTCCCTACCATTCGTGTTGTACGACAGCCCAAAGAAAATGAGGATCCCAGGCTGATTCCTAAATGCGGTTGCAGAAGTAAGTCTCATTCAGGAGAGGATAATGGTCTAAGTACCTCGAGAGGCAAATCGCTTTACTGATTGCTTAAATAACCCTTAA
Organism: Hydatigera taeniaeformis; assembly: GCA_900622495.1. Classification (NCBI taxonomy): domain Eukaryota; kingdom Metazoa; phylum Platyhelminthes; class Cestoda; order Cyclophyllidea; family Taeniidae; genus Hydatigera; species Hydatigera taeniaeformis. The sequence continues at coordinate 1,380 of UYWX01000320.1, forward strand.
ATGAGATTATTTGAGTACTTGCACCATCGTAATATGGGCATCTGGTTCGTGCATAAACAGTCTATTTAATTTCAGAAGGTTTTATGTCGTCGGAGAAGTAACATTTTGTCGTGAAACCTTTGTAGTTGTTGTGTCAAATGCTTGTGTCTCCTCCTCTTCAAAGAGACGATACCGCTCATTGTTTTGATTGGTGCACCATCAACTTCGAAAGAATATTTATAACTTTTTTAATCTCCTGAACAACTACTTCGACTATTTATATTTTCTATCAAACATCTTGAGAATGTTACAACCATTCACCAAATTGCTCTGCCAAATCATTCTCTTTGAAAACATTCATAAAATTTAAGGAGTCAACAATTCCCCAATGACTTCCTCACAAATATTACGTCAAACAGGTAATTGTCTCAAAGTTGTAGGTTCACCCACTGGTGAGTTAAAAAATAGCATCCAAATCAGAATACTATTTTCTAATGTAAATTACCAAAAGTTCTGGTGACCGCTTGTCTCGGTTTGGAAAATAAGAAAAGACTTCCTGATTTGGGTTTAGTAGGCATTTTCAGAGGTTCACACTAATTAAGGAAGCATAAGAAAGGCCAGGTTCAGGTATTGGGAAAAGGCGTCTCCTCCACAGACTCCTTGAGCACAATGTTCTAAGTGGGTTCCATCTTCCACCTGTAAGTCATTTAAACACTTCACTGAACAGCGTCCAACTTGAATTGCTGTTAGGTAGAAAGAAAACAAACAAACTCCAGTTTGCACACATCGGCATCTTGACAAACGAATGACTTCCCAAATGGGAACATGGACAGTTGCGAATGCCACCAGCTTCCTACTCGCTTCATGTGCTCCACAGTTCTCGATGCTTTTCCTTTTAGTTCAAGTTTATCTACACATACCTTATAAACTTTATATGGGACGAAAGAATGTGATTCGATTTCGATTGGTTTTGGCTTTTGCTGGCAGCGCTAAGTAGCATAATTCGTCTAAATTCATGTTCACCTTGCACAACTTTGAATAAATTATTGTTTTGGACATCTCAAACCCCCTTTACCAAACATTACGGTCCGCCCTAGTACGTTCATCCCTACTTACCATGTTCGTCGTGTTTAATCATTTATGTTGAATTTGAATGTAATCGCAAAGCGCAACAACGACACTTGTCACAATTCGTCTCAGTTGACATTGTCTAGTAGTTAGCACTCGAGCATTGAGGACGAGTGGTGAACAACTGTCTATTCCGTTTTGCCAGGCTGACAATGAATGCAGGAAGGATCCGTCAAGCATGTGTCTCAAATCATCATTTACATTTTCATGGTGCCTTTAAATTAGTTTAATCTTAACAAGATGCATGCTAGGTAAACTCAAGGCGAATTGATTCCTAAACGCATTATAGGAATCTTAAGGGCAAGTAAAATGCTGTTAAAATTATCTCATACATGAGGCATACAACACACTATAGTGGAGGACATTTTACTTTCCTCCACCTTCTAGCAACCAGAATGATCACCGATGACTTCTTAACCTTAAATCCCGGTGGTGAGACCTACAGAGGCCTGCGTCACATCGTGTTGGAGTCCTTGGACATGAAAACCGGTGTCGTCAATCCCATCGACTACATCGACTGTGAGAATGAGGGTTAGTTTGCTATACACACACACCTGCACTATTACTTCGTTTATTGACTTCCCAAAGCAAAAACAAATATTTCATACTCAATGTAGTTGTTCTTGATTTCATTTAATCCATTCATATTTCATTTCTTTAGTACATTTATTTGCAGTAATGTAGTCTCATTTATTCGAGACTGCATGTTCGTCTTACCTAACACGTTGATGATACCTATATACCGTCGATGAAATCCCAAGTCAAGTTAAGTTCCTTGCAAGGCTTCTAAAACGAAGGCTACCCTTATCTGCATGCTCTCTGTTGCAAGTATATGCGGGCCAGGCAGAGGGTAGAAGGCGACCACAGACGTCATGACTCATGACCCTCGTGGGCGTGACTCATGCCGCTGTGACGTCGCATCAAAGTCGCAAGCGGAGTGGCGACAGTCGATTTGACGGCTAAAACAAGTCGGGGAATCAGTGCCTATACACAGAAATCGCGACCGGATATTGGTTGACCGCTGATTTGAATTCACAAATGGATTGGTTGGCTGCTTTTAGCATCGTTCAAAGCCACCTATGCGCAGCCGCAAGATCTACTGGTCTACATGCGTGCGCATCAGCAGTCTGCTTATTACTAAGGCATCGCGACTAGGCTTGACTCCTGTCCATTTACTCAAGAGAACAATTGAAAATGTCGATTCCTTTTGTTGCCACTTGATACAAAGAAGCGACTTACTAAAAATGCAAAATAAATCGCATGAATCAGCGCATTTCTGCCCATTCATGCTGTAAACCCATCAGTGCGTAATCCACCAAAAGTGATGTTTCCGGTGGCCAAATATGATTGAAATTTTGTCTTAAACACTTGATGATGCAAGTGAGTATTGCTATGCTTTAAGAAAGTGGACTGTTTCAGATTTGTCAATGTTCAAGGATATGTGGACGCCTAACGATAACCCACAGAAGATCGCAAAACGGGCAGAAATGCTGTCGAAAAATGCCGCCTACCTGAGACACGCTTTGAAATGTACGTCCTTTTTGTCCGCATTTCAGGGATCTTATTGTGACACGGTTGTTCAGATCTTTTATTTGTTGAATGTATAGTGCACTACTTACTGTAGTCCGATGGCCCAGTACCTGGAATAAACTGTGCTGTTCCTCATCCCTCATACCCTCGCTATATTATTTTAAACGGCCAGTGTAGCCCCTTTTTGGCAACATGTTTGAGCAATGTTGGGATCAAATGCGAAGTGGAAGAGGTTGTTAAGGGGAAAAATGAGGCATGGGTGGAAGTGGGCGAAACGATGCAAGTAAGATAGATAATGAACCCAGTGCAGCGACTTTTATGAGGGAAACCAGGAATTTTAAACTGCTACTAATGTCTAGCTTTTTCATATATTCTTTTTTAATTTCCTGCTTTAGAAATTCGCCACTTTGCTCGAAACAAATTCTCTATTTCCAAGTTCATTTGGTCTTTCAATTTACCACAGTTTTTTACCATCTGTTTGTAAGATTTTTCCACAAACCTCAATTTTCCTTAAACAGCGGATAAGCAACACAAAATTAATTGGCATCACACAGCCAAAATGAAAGCTACGTCGTCTAGCGTCGCCTTTTGATAGATTATTGCCAGTACAGTTCGCCCTTGTCTGTGTTATTTGAAACATGTAAAAAATTGATGGTTTCGCAGCTGAATGGAAATTCTTCTTTCTACACCAACGCATCATCAGACAGTTCTATCTACCACTTGAGGAACAGAATAAATTGGCGATCTTTCACTGCTTGGATGACGAGTGCAGTCTGAGGCATGAATCACTGCGTCTGTAAACAAAGAGTTACTTGATGTTAATAAAGTCATTTTGCAAAATCAGCCCGTGAGTCAGTGCTTACTGGACTCAAAACACCTATTCCCACTAAATCTATGTACAGATACCACGCTTTATCATGGCCCTAAGTACAAGCATTTTTAACAGCAGTGAGACAGATAAAGCCTGAGACTGTAGAAACCCACGTCTGTATTACTTTGTAGATAAGTGTTAATTTGGATTAAGGTCCCCTAGTTAGCAGCTAACGCCTCCTGCGCATAAGGTGGCATTGATCTGTCCGGAAGTGTCATATAGGACAGAAATAGTAGTTCTATGAAGTGAAATTAATGTATATTTTACGCACTGCCTTAGGAAGCGTCCTCTCCGTTCTGGTTGTGCTCATATAGAGTTAAACGAGGTAAACACAGACACCACCTTGGATTTGTTCGAAGGCAAAACAAGACAGTGTCCTGAACATGGTTTACTCTTGTATGACACTCGATGCACTTCTGAACACTGAATTAGTTGAATGCGTAAAAATGTTGACTTTTTGACCTCCTGAGAATCGGCAGTTTTGAAGGGTAGCGGAAAATGGCCGGCCTTAAGAGCAACATGTAATCAAGGTAAACATTGGTTAAATCCCAGAGAATTATCAAAGGAGACTTCATACTGTAGGCATTTTTAAACGCTTAACGTCTTGAAATCAAAATCCAAGTGGTTTGCGCTCCCAAAGAGTGCTACAATGGTATCTGACTGTGATCCGTTTCACACTCATCACTCAGTCAACCAAGTGCGCACGGTGATATTTGTGAGCCACTCAGTGGATGTGGATGAGACAGAGACGGCGGTACAACGCTGTGTGGAGTACGCTAACCGCACCCTACAGCGCGAGATGGAAGCCAACGCTACACCCTCTCGACCTGCCACCTCTACGCCCGGTTTCGTGTGTCGCGTGCCACCGGGTATTCCTGCGCTCGCAGAGGCTGAGGCGGCCATCGCCGCCGGTGAGGCTGGTCCTAACCTCATCACGCCCTCGCAATGCATTCATTTTGCTCCCTCCAACCTTCACAACGGCTTCTTCATCGCCTGCATCAAAAAGGAGGTTTGTCAAGCAGTCAGGCACTACCTGACTATCTGTTAACCCAGTTCAAATTTATTTAACCGAAATTAACTCCGAATTACGCTATCAATTCGTGCTTTTCGTCCTTCTCCAATCACTTACTCTCAGCCTGTAATCATCTCATCACTTTGTCCGTTTACCTTCGTATCTTACACTATCGGTTTTGCCGAATCGACTATTTGCATTTCAAAATTTTACATCCTTTTTAAATATTTACCCGTCGCAGTATTCGTCTCCTTGTAAGTCCCTATTTTTTCAGGCATTTCCGTCTGCCTATTCGCCGTCCTTTTTAATCTTCTTCCAAGTTGTCATATTTATTGCCGCTGCCATTTGTTTCGGGGTTCTACTCATTCAACAGTCAAAATAAACCCAGGCGTTATTGAGGTCTTTTCAACTGCAAAAAATTTCTCACTTTATCAGCTTCAGACCAGCACCAACAGGGAAACCTATAAACTTTTTTACTTGATTTAAAGACGATAAGGACTCAACTATCACTACCAATTCATTTCTGCTTATTTAGTTGCTGCTAGTTACCCAACCAGAGGCTCCGGCGGAGGACGACGAAGAGAATCCTGACGACATTGCCGCCAACGTGAATAAAAAGAGAAGAGGGTGAGTGTCTCAAACAGGGTAACTGTAACTCTTCACCACGGGCAGAGACAGTTAAATCCATTTACTTGATCCTGAGGCATACGACTCCGGTTTAAACACACATGATTTAGGTGTACAGTCGATGAGTTATGCAGCTTGAGGAAAATAGATGCGGGCGCACTTCATCCAAGTGGCTCTAATCACGTGCTACATTTGGTACTGCTGTCCGCCCATAATTAGGAAAACTTAGGCTCAAAATACCTTGTATCCATCAAAACCTTGGCGGCAAAAAAGCCATTCCCTCCACCTTATGGGATAAACGTTCACCAATGAGATTGCAGATTGCACATTATTTTGCCATTTCACCTTCAAATGAATAGTCTTCGTTTCTTTTTAGGAGGGGAAAAAACCGCTAATTACAGAATCAAAGATTTCCAATGCAGTTTGATGTATTTTCCGATGTTTATCGTTAATACATTGGTGTGCTCACTCCAATATCACTTCTCTTCAAATGAAAAGTCGGAAGTACTTAAGGGGTGGCATCAATATGGTCGCATTTGTTCACCCGTAGCCGGAAGGTGAGCTTTGACTTGGGTTCCTTAACTGTTGCTATTTTGTGGCCGTCTTTAAGCCGACCACGTTTGTTGGAAGATGGTGCGTAGTTCTTGCATCGAGAGTACGCTTGTCAATTAACCCACGGGCAAAAGGCGACTCGCATCATCATTTTGCGTTATTGGTGAATAAAATGTAAGGAAATGTTCCCGCGACAGATTTCACTATCTTTTGTGTTCATTTATTACACTCCTAATCATGAGCTTTCTCTGTCTCACCCATTATTCTTTTGCATCAAATGCTTTTTCTGGTTAATAATTTTACGTTAGCAAGTGATTTTGCTAAACCCCGAGTGTTACAAATGGGTCTTATTGAAAGTCGATGGTGCCTTTTGGAGACCCCGTTGGCCATCAAGTGAAATGGACTACACCTTTGATATGAATATTTGTTTTCGGCACACCTTTAAAACGCAACAACCACAACTGACCACTAAGGCGGTCTAAATGCGACAGGTTGATTGACTGCATGACGAGTCGCAATTAATGCACAACGTTGCTATGCCTTCCACGTTTGCATAAAGCCCATGTAAGTACCGTAGCTATAGCAACGATACTGATATTCCTGAATCTAATGGGAGGTAGAGCAGAACACTCCATCCATGAGAATCCAGGACAGCCAAAAGCAAAGTTAGAAATTGTATTAGCGACCATAATTCAACTCTGTTTTCCTTCCAAAAGGGATAGCTATCAGTTAGGTCCCTTAAGAAGTTTTCCACAACAATCCACTTTAAACAGATCCAACTGAGATGTATTTGATGCGCCTAAATTGTAAGCGAATAAATGCCAACAGCGTGCACTTTGACTGCTAAAAAGTGGACACAGAGCAGTTTCTTCCTGATGGTGGATGCTCAAGCATCAAAGCAAGGCTGCCCGAGAGAAGCCCACCATCGAGGATCTAAAAGCTGCACAGTATGCAAGACGAAACTACGCTGCTCGCTAAGACTTATAGCAATAAGCAAACATCTAGTCGCGGGAAGAAACCAGCAAGTAAATGCCTATTGTTATTACCTCAACATTGACGGTAACCTAACCACGAATATGGTCGTTCACTTCCTTTGACCTGTACGTAAGGCTACACCAGAATGGTACCACATGGTCTTCTGTGATAGTGATAACAACAGTACGGGTAGCCCTTTGGCGAAGAAATACAAGGTTACCATCTTCACTCAGTTTCTGGAAGGCAGTGTCTCACTTGTGCATCCCATCCAATTGCAATTTCAATTGCTCAATTACAGCCAATGTCAAGCCATGTCAATGGCCAACACTAGGGCAGTCATTGGGGGAGGAGGGGGGACTATAGAGGCTGATGATAAACTTCCTCGAAGTAGGAAAGCGATACAGGAAGCGGCACCGCTGAGCTAGTGATCTGTAAGTAGTAAAAAAATGGCTAATTTCGCAACACCACATTTTACGATAGTCATTACAGCGATTCGTATTGAGAACACAACGGCACAACGGGGTCCGATGGAATAACATTGGTCTAATCCCCACTCGGAGAGATCTTGGAAACGAGTAGAAATCCAAGAGAAAAAATAATCAGTCCACCAATAGGTCCGTAATCTTTTGTTTATCAAGTTAATTTGATGCCCATTTGTAAAAAAAAACTCATCAAAGTGGTGAACATGAAGATGTAAGTAAGCCCCAGAACTAACCTCGACTACGGTTAGTGCCATGAAGAATGGCTCTAAAACCTGAATGGGATCCAAAACAAAAGTAAGGACTAACCAGTATGATCCAACCACAGAGGACAAAACATTGTAAAGACAGGTATGAATGCCATTAGTTGGGGAGCTAAAGATGAGGAGGAGAAAGGCTGTACTCTCAGGGAGAGGTCACATTTCAACTCCGTTCTCCAGGAATCACTTCCAAACCAGGGTGCCGTGGGAAGGGCACGGTGTCCTCCTGGACTTTGGATGAGGAGGTTGGTGTCGGTGTTTTTTCGCCTCTTTCGATGGCTCTCCGTCTCAATTCCTCTCTGAACTGCTCCTGTGTTTAAATGACGCAGAAAAGGATGTTACGAAGAGAAAGCATGGCAAAAAATGCACAATAAGAAAAGCAAACCAATAAGGGCTACTCCAGTGTTTTCGTTGATAAAAAGAGTTAGCACTTGCTTTTGGAGACAAATATTTCGCCTCCTTACACACTAACTTCAAAAAGGCACGATATCAGACGGTTCAAACTGAATCTTCGCATTTTTCCCTTCAGTTCCAATACGTATGTCTTCAAGTGTCGATCCACAATTAACCCTCCGAGCCATCTTACTTTCGGCGCTGTCATTCAGTGAATATTCGCAGGGGATTTGAACTCCTTTCGAATATGTGGCTTCACAGATAAGTCCAAACCAATGCGGTTTTTGGTTGGTAAGAGATTACGGGCAAAGCAAAAGCAAATAAGTGCAAGTGAAGTCGTGATGAATGGAAGAGTAGCCAAAACCAGATAGGAATGCCTATTTCGAGAAGTCTTTCATCTAATAAAAATGCTGAGCTTATTAGAGAAGTTGGAAGGTAATCACGTCTTCAGTCACCGCTTGTCCATTGGTGTGAGAAACACTCTTACTTGTGATTTCATTACCTCATCATTGAGATGACAAAGTAGTATCACAAGTGATTGTACCCTAGCGAAAATCAAGTACGGCAAACACAACTGTTCGGCCCGCTGTCAACCCATGCCTACCTCTTTGATGGAATTAGAATTACAAACAATGACAACCTGACAAAAGTGCTACTAAAAAGGTGTGTTAACCAACTTTAGGCGTGAATTAGTAGTGGGGGAATTGCGAATCTGTGCTCCAACAGTATTGAGTTAAATGCAGAAGAAAGTTCAAGATAGAAATAGAGAGACATGCCTCGAATTCGCGACCCTTAATCGCGCGCATTTGGGCGGCCTTTGCGTTTCTCTCAATCTCCTCCTGTGTAGGTGGATCTGCACGTCGATGGCGTAACCACGCATCCCACTCACTTGGAAGACTAAAAAGTTCTAATTAATTCGAAAAGAAAAGGTGCAATGATAACTATATCCAGGTTTCAACACAATAACCTCCAAATCAACACCTGTCGCCATGATATTCCAATCCTTCTTTCCACTTAAAATGGAGGAGTCATATGGAGACAACTGTTACACTGTTCTTAGGTCAAATTCAACCGCCTTGAAACTTCGTGAGATGTTTTAGCAGGAAATCCGATGAAAGGCAAAAAGCTTTTGAACACGCAAATCGACCCAAAATAGTTGCCACCGTAATTCGGTCTACCCGTGCTTAGACGACGCAGACCCCTTCAACTTCCCATAACTCGATATTCAAGCAGATGGCATAGAAGTAAGCCCGTTTCCAAATTCATAACATGACAATTTGCATGTTTTATAGCCGTGGAACCAATGCTCCTAAGAAATCTCAATTACTAGGCATATCAGAGGGATTAAGAAATAAATTCTGCGTGCTTTTCATAAAAACAATAATGATAATCATTTAACCGGCCCACATACTTCGTCAATCAAACGAGACCTCTAAAATGATTTAATTCCTGCCTTAACTTCAAAAAATGTCGAAGCGCGGAATTCTATTAAATATATGAGCAGTTACAGTACTCAAAACCAACCGGTATTCGATTGTATCCATGGATCCTCAACAGACTTCTGGCCAGGAGCAAGGAAAAAGCGCTTTGGTCTAGACGCGCGATGTGGAACCTCACTATCCCTGTCTGGCTCTGCTTCAAAGTACCGATTTCCCGCTGCATCAGTGCCTACCAACCGACCCTCCTCAGCCGCAATCAATCTAATCAGCGAACTGAAGGAAGATCTCAATGCGGACCAGAAGCCAAGCCGCATACTTGATACGTGGACAAATCGTTGCGCACCAGTCAGAGCAAAGGAGATCGGCCGTATTGGGTGAGAATACGCAGTCAGACAACAGGATAGACACCGTGATGCCTAAAAAACACTCGTCGATGTAGCTCCCGAAGCAGTGCTCCAAGCCCTGCACGTCCTCTCGAGCGTAATCCACGATACAACATCAGCAATGACCAAACATAGCGCTTGGTAACTGACAAGTAACCAGTTCACCCGATTTAGCAATGTGATTACCAACGTTGATGTTACTGAACTGCTCCTACCTTCAAATTAAGCAAGTTCTAAGCGGTAACTGATTTAGAAACACAAACTGACAGTATTCATAGACCATGAACGTTCGCATTAAAAGGCAAGAGCCGAATAATACCAAGACCAAAAATCGTTTAAATAGCGATGAAGTGCAACAGCACCACCACAGAAAAGGAACCAGAAGTCACTCAAACATTCATCTTTATCATCAAAAAAATATGTTACATAAATGTAGACCTTGAAAACAGGTATAAACTGTCAAAAACGCAAATGCTACGCGCTATCCCGACGCAGTTCTCCTAGCTGCTGAGTGGCGTGGAGAGAATGTACATAAAGCAGTGACAGGCAGGGCAGGAGCGTGCGCAAAACCCGACACTACTCCACCGCCAGGAGTTGGCGTAGCTGCTCGGCTACGGCTGATGATGAGTTGTCGGTAAGGTAGGCTCGAGCCGCGTGACGAAGCTTCTTAAGGCCACTGGCACTGGCAGCCAAATCCCCATGAAGACTCGAGATCTCCTGACGCAGTCTGCATGATTCCTCACCCACTTCACTCAGCCGCGCTCGCAAATCATTTAACTGCAAAGAAGCAAGATTAGTAACAGAATCGTTTCATAGAGAAATTTAAATGGGTAAGTGAGGCCTACCTCTGCGACGGAACTGCTAATCTTTGCATTGGCATCAGCAAGATCTGTCTCGAGGGCCTGAACCTGACGCTTAAGCTCCGTACAGGCAAGGCATTCCTAAAGGTGAAAAAGAGGAACGCGCTTACATACCTCAGATCGGTGAAACAAAGAGCGCTTCGTATAGCCAAAGGAGGTTATTAGGTGTAATTATAATAAAATTTTGGCTTACCGACAGACTTCTGAGGTGCACTGTGCGGCGTCGCAGACCTCCCCTCACAAACAGACAGTAAGACAATCTATCAAGGGACTACAGTGGAATAATTACCTGGGGAGTTGCGGCAGAGGCGTTTGCATTGCTGGAACGAGTCCGCCTAACTCGTTTCGCCGGAGGAGATGTGGGTGCGCCAGCTGCTTGAGCAGCAGCCTGCTCTAAATCAGCACGTCGATTTTCACTCGTTGCCTCGTTCAACCGTTCACGAGTCTCGACGAGAGTCGACTCCAGCTCGGTCAGTTGCTTCGTAAGTTCCGTGCAACGTTCAGCACAGGCGGTAGATGACTGGTGTTCCTTCTTTAAGTCCGACAGCAGTTGAGTAATCCGAAGCGTGTCATCCGAATTTTGGATCTGAGGTAAAAAACGAGTGAACCACTCAAGACCTCTAAAAACAACAATGAGTGCATTACGTAATGAAAGGCTTACTGCCTCGGCGTTAACACGGTGCTTTTCGGACTCAAGCTCATTTGCAAGAGTGGCGCACTTGGCCCTCAACTCGTTAATCTCGGACTTGGCAGCATCCAAATCAGCAACACTATCCTTTGCTTCGGCAAGCTGTGATTCGATGTCAGCGACCTTAGACCTCAGTTCTGCAATCTCCTTGTCTTTGGCCAATACCTTGTCATCCTCAGCAACTCCATTGCAGAGTGGCGCGTCACCTAAAGTAGGCACGAAAAGTAACGACAGTCCAGTAAATCCAATGAGTGCATTTATGCTGAACACTGGAATGTACCACCGGATTTTAAAAGAGAGACAATGCGCTTCTGGGCGTCAGATAACTGAGCTTCGGTAGTGGTGAGACGGAGACGCAATTCGTTGGTCTGTTGAGCGAGGAAACGATTGGTAGTCCGCACACTGTTCAAGTCTGTCTGCCAGCGCTCAGTCTCAACACCTCCGCGAACCACGCGAAGACGCACTGCCTCCAACTCCTTGTTCGCCTGCTCCAACTGAGTCGTCTTGGTAGTTAACTCAGCCGTTAAATCACTCACTTGACGTTCCTTCGTCTTTATCTAAAAAAGGACGCAAGGCCAATCGCCCAATATTCAATAAATGTTAATAATTGCGGAAGTATAGAGCAGGGAAATGGAGTAGAGCATACCTCTGAAGAGAATGACTCCAATTGAGCAGATTTTTCATCAAAACGAGACCTAAGATCAAACAGTTCGGAGCGCTTAGCCTCATTGTCCAAGCGCAACTGGTTTACCGCCGTCTGCAGCTCAGTTATGCGAGCCTTATCCGCCGGGTCACCAGAGTGGATAACCTGATAGCAAAGACAAGTGGGGCTGACACCGTAGATCAAAGTCCAGCAGCAATTTAAAAAAATTCTAAGATAATGGCCAAAAAATAGCAACAGATCAAATAATACACCTTATCCATGGACCAAATTTAGGTGCAAATATGCTACCTTACAAGTCTATCACTTCCAATTCGGTCCTATTAGCAGCAAAATGACTCGACGAGTGACAATTTACCGGTTTTGGAGCATTAGCTATCTCAGCCAACTCCTCCTCTACTTTTTTCATCTTCTCCTTCACCTCGTTCAACTCCACCTCCATCTCATCCATTTCTGCCTCAGCTCGCTTTCTCCGCTGATACTCGCGATCCCGCTTACCCCGAAGACGCTCAATTTCAATCTCAATTTCTGGTGGATAACCGTCATAACGCCGACCACCACCGCGTGGTCCTCCATCCTCACGCAGTGTCGCAAGTTCCCGCTTAAGAATGCTGACCTGAGCTGAGAGACTAGATCGCTCCACTTCTGCCGCCTCTAGCCGAGAAGCCTTCTTTTGTATCTCCTATTTGAGTAACAATTGGGTGATTATAATAAATGACCTAAACACGAATCTGAAACCACTAACACCAACTTATAGGAACGTGTTGGTCGAAGGATCATCACAAAGTAATCGATTGGTTTGCCTTTGCTGCAAAAGCCGAAACTCGCGTTTCAAGCCGATTGACAAAGGAAGAACGTGCAAGCACCTCGAAACACGAATGGCCAGCGTTACCTGATAAATGCGGAGAATGACATCCTCTCGGTAGGTCAAAAGCTGGTTGAGCTCGTGTACTTTGCCTTCCAAATCAAGTACACGAGCCCGAAGGGTGGCCGGATCTGCATTGTTGAGCTTCTCTATTTCACTCGGATCGGGCTTCTTCTCCTCCAGGATCCACGGGGGAAGCGACGGTCCGATCAGTCGATTATTTGCCTAAGGCCAGCTCGAGCAAACCCATAAATGTCTTACCATATCGCCCTTCGTGCGCTTGTCCGAGTGCTTCGATTCTTTTACCGAAGCTTCCAAGTTAGCACACCTTCCCTTTAGGCTTTCAATGTCTTCATCCTGCTTCTCAACCTGAAGCGAAAGGGGTAATTAAAAAGTCCACAAGGTCCACATGAAAGGAGTAAACACTACCCACCTTCTCTTGCAGAGAATCGCGTTCATCAGTCAGTTCCTTAATGCGTTTTTCTAGCTCACTTTTAGTCTGTTTCATTTCAGCCAGCTGCTCGCCAAGTTTGGCCTCCTGTTCTTTAAAGTACTGATTGGCAGCAGCCAAACCACTTTCACTCACAGCCCCAGATCTAAATAATACGTCAGGAGAGAAAGGGAGAACAGCTTACGACTCGGCAATTTTGTCCAGAAGGGCAGTTTTCGCGGCCACATTTTCGCGCAAACGGTCACACTCATCCGCCCTATCCAAGGCCTCGCTTAAATTCACCTCTAATTTACCACATTTCGATTTTAAACCTTCCACCTCCTCAGAGAGATTTTGAACCTTTCCTTCCAGCTCTTTAGAAAATTTCCGTTGCTTTTCAATAATGCTATCCTTTACCTGTAAGAAATCACTTCGAAAGGGGACAGAGAGAGAGCTCACCTTAACAAGACTTTCTGCCTCCGTGGCTCGACGCTCCGTAGCAGCAAGTTTCGTTTCGTTCGCATCCAGACTCTGTCGTAAACGCTCAGCTTGAGTTTGGCTTTCAGCTAGCTCAGTCTTGATGCTGTCTAGCGTTCTCAAACGACTCTCTAAATCGCTAATTTGAAGGCGACAATCCATAACTTTTTTCTTTTCATCCCGATTTTGATTAACAAGGCTTCTATTGCTGAGCTGTAAACTGGCGATGTCTATGGAGAGTTTTTTATTTTCTTCTGACAGTATCCTGAAAGAAAAATACTTGGTTATGAAGGTGAAAAATTGATGAAACTAACATTCACTTATCTGAGGGCATACCTATACTGTTCCTCATAATTAACTTCCACTACTTCTTGTTCCTCTCCCATGACACCTTCAGTAGAAATAAAACGATGAGTGATCGAATTTGAATCCCAAGATAAACGTACCGGCATTCGCATCAACAAATATCAGTCGCAAGCCAGGCGCGGGATATAAAAAACTTGAGTTAACGCTAACCACATTGGCACTAGGAAGCAATCTTAAGGTTAGAATACTAAAACATTCCCAACAATTAACCGTCGAAACTCAGGCACCGTATAGGACAAGTTTACAGGGAACTCATCTACGAAGAAACCGAAAGCATGAGTTGTCGGTTACCCCACCCCTTTAATGACTGCATCATTTCACAAAGGATCCAATATGCAGAAGAGAAAGGAACGCTTTACGTTTAAAACTGCTATCGCGTAAGAACAACGTCAAGAATCGACAGAAAAACTCACAACACAAGAAATCACGAACAAAACCAATGGACGCGCTACCAAAGTGTGCAACACATTTAAAGTAATCGCAAAGTGAAACTGAATTTAAAATGATGAATTGACAATAATTATTATTTTAGCTGAGTTAGTTAAATTTATTCTAACAAAAGTTTTTGCATAAATGCTTTGTTTAATTAAACTTTACAAACTCCACAGTCACTAAATTTTCAACGGTTCAGCTTGTTCAAACCTGTCTGCATTTAACTTTCGCTCCTGTGAAAATATAAATTTTGTGAGTTGCTTTGGTTACATTTTTACCACAGCAGGATATTTTATATGTGTTCATCCGTTTGGCCGTTTCTGTGGCTGCCTGTCGCTTTATTGCTCTGTTCGCTTTTTCCGGGATTGCTAGTCGTCGGACTAAGTCAGCGATTCACATTTCATCCTTCTCTTTGCCACCAGGTGAGAAGTCTTGAGACGTTATACTGAGATGCCACACCAGACTCGTTCTCTATCCATTCACCTACATTTATGCCTGAGATTGAAATCTTCCTAAGTCACACTGCCCTAATTATTTGCTTATGAAGGGTAAATTATATAAAGAGAAATGTAATATATTCTAGTTTTTTTAAAGTGGACTTTTATAGGCGAGAGGCGGAAAGCAATGGAAACGTGGATCACGTGCGCGAGGTCGACGAGGAGCCTCCCTGCGATTGACATCTCCTGCTCATCACATCTGCATTTCATTCCCCTATCCTTCTTACAGAGATGCCTTATAAACCGTCCACAACCAATTTCCTCTTAAAGTCTGAGAACTAGAGACCAGAGGGTAGACAGGCAGTAACTACAAGAAAAAAGTTTGCGATAACGTTTAGAATTACGAGCCTTTATTCTTCAGAACTAAAAACTCTGCGATTCTGTACTTGCGTGACTGCCTCTGTGAGAACGTAAGACTTTCCACTATGTGGAAGGCATTAGGTTAGGCTGATTGCATGTACTGAATGAGAATAAGGAAGTATTTGGTTATGGCGTGGCCCGAAAGCCAGCCCACGAGCGCAAGAGCATGACGAATATCAAAGTAATTACTGGACATCAGGCGATCATATAACCAAAGTATTGCGGTTACTGTCGTTGACGGTCACTTGATTGTCACTTAGCATTCAGGCCATCTCCGCAGCCCAACTTCCTCCCATTTCGCCCATATACGTTAAAAGTACTTTGTTTTACCTATTTTATCAGTGGGACGACGGAAAATATAGTCGTCATAAGGGACCAGATTTAAGCACCTATATTCTGCCTAGATCCTAGTGTACTTCCTGATTTGTGACATGTGTCGACTACAAGGAACACCATAAATCGTTAACTTATCGCAGATTACTGAGTCTTTTGTGTAGATAAAAGTAGGTATCATATTGGAGTGGAATACATATTATCAACGAAATTAAGGGAAGTCGGAGCGTTTTGCAGGAACGGAATCCTATTCTTCTCATTAGGTAGAAGAAAGCACTAAGTTGGGCTAAATACGCGCGTTGTAAGTGAAGTAGAAGGGATTAACAAAGTGAATTTAAAAGTTATTTTGCTAACGCTTGCGTTGGTGACTGGCACTTGGTCAAAATCGTTCGAACGTTTGCACATACTCTGAGCGCGCCCCCTTATGTTTCCTGGGAGAGGCCTGAGGAAGCTATATTCGTGAGATTGAAAGACAAATTCTGTATCGGATCATTTTTCTCCGCTCTTAGCAACTTTGGCATAATTGCAAAAAGAGCGATTTTGCTGCCACAAAGTAGGAAACATCTGATTGCTTTTCTATGGAAGGGTTGTAGAGCGACGTTCATGTAAATGCTTTGTTGATGTGACCACATGACGTTTGGCGGTCACTTTAGAATTTGTCTGACCTCTGTACACTAGAGCTGGTCTTCGGGCCACGCTCAAGTCCCATTTCTCCTGTTGTCCTCGGAATACATGTATTCAACCTCACTTATGCCTTCTACTACCCTATGGTAAGCCTCGGGACGCTACAGTTCAAACGTAAGGAGAGGCTATTTGATTTTGTGTTTGTTTGACCGCTTGTTCGAATAACAGTTGCGCTTTTACGGGGTGGGTTGGTCTCGTCTAATTCATTTCCTGATATCAATAACTGATCACTTTATTCCTTCTTAAGGGAATTCTACCTGACACATGCATGTCGATCCTTGAATGTGTAATGGGTGCTTAAAGTGTAATATCCTCTACCGTAATCAAAGATTGATGCTAAAATCACTTATTTATTTGATCACCTTTAGGTCTGGTGGTTACTGCGGTATTGATCTTGCTGTTGTGTTCATGAAATAACCTCTGGGGCCCATTCAAAGCCCTTTCTCTAACTGTTTTCCTTAATTACATGTGTTCTAATCTACTTGACGCCTTCTTTAACTTATTGAGAGGTCTTGAGACGCTACAGATACTTGTTATGTTTTCCGCAGAAAATTACTGCTTTTTGGCGTCGTAGGCGTAGCGTCCCGATGCTTCCCGGTGGGTGGAAGAAGCACTAAATGGGGCTGGATACATGTATTCCAAGGAGAACAAAGTAAGTAAGCCTGAGCATGGCCCGGCGATTAGACCGCACGTATAAGAGCCAGACGAGTCTTAAATTGACCATCAAACGCCAGGTGGTCACATAAACAACGCGTTACAGTAGGTGACCGTTGTATTTTTGGCTGATAGGCTGGCCTCTGCTCCAATGCAGTAGCGTAAAGCACGCGTCTACCTAAGTAATGCACCTTCTGCCTCCATGGGAGCCCTACTGTGCCAAATTCGCACTTAAGCGATTTAATACTTTGTTTGTTTGTCTGGCCCCTGTACACAGGGGCTGGCCTTCGGGCCACCCTCAGGCCCCGTTAGCCCTGTTGTCTTCGGAATATATGTATGCAACCTCATTTATGCCTTCTTCCATCTTATGGGAAGCCTCGGGACGCTACACTGGTGG